>JAULBS010093709.1:0-17022 GCA_032355785.1 Symmetromphalus regularis | reverse complement strand
ATTCCAAATGAGTGTTTTGTACCATTCGATCTTTTAAAAAGTTAATTCTTACCTTTTTTTACCTAATTTTTTTTCACTGTGGGTATCTGTAAATATCTTATAACAAAATTATTCCGATGTCATGGTTCGCACGTGCACAGATTCGTTGTAAACAAGCCTTTACAAAAATATACCGCCTTAAGATTTATGCCATCGTTTCAGAATCAGCGATACTTGCCAAGATTGTACTTGCCTTTAGGTCAAAGATGTTCTAGTTTGCGGGTAACAAATATTCCATATATTAATCACTTATGGACGAGATGCAAGAATAAACATTACCTATCTACCATATCTCGGCAAGATCAACAGTAAATTTAAAACCAGAATTCCCCGTTCCAGTCTCGTGAGGACCCATGTGCCACCATTGATGCAGTGTCTCTTGGTCGGAGCTGTATCAAAACGTGAAGTGCTTTCTGATGGATAACATGTAATTATTTATGATGCAGGTCATAGCTGTTTTGACGTTTGGTGTTGCTTTGATCATATTTTTTTTTTTTAGAGTAACGCCATACAAATATGGGTAATTTAATGGAGTACATTAATCAAATAGCAAGAAATTGACTTATTTCAAGTAATAACACCATCAGCCAACCCCATCCCTCTAAAAACAAGTCAAAAAATGAATTGGCCGTATAAAACATTGAATAAATGTTCGATTCTCAACTGCAGGGGAGAGGAATGGGTAGATTACCCTGTCTTGTGTGCTTATTATTTTGTGGTTATTTCATGTATCATAATTTTATTAAAACAATTAAAAAAACAAATCCATTTTTTCTCTGTATTGTTTTCAAATTTGTAATGAATATTATATTCACACACAACTATACTGTCTATAGATCAAATTTCTAACAATTAATAAATAGGCCTAATAGTAATATGTTGACTTACCTTATTTTTCATCAGTAAAGTTAAAACATAGCACATACTCTTGCCATATCCAAATGAACAGATAATTTTAAACTGCTCTTCTTTGATCACGTAATTGAATCTGCATTCCTGTAAAACCACATTTACTAGCCCCTCAATCATTAATAATTACATGTTATCCATCAGAGAGCACTTCGCCCCAACCAAGAGACACTGCATAGATGGTGACATGTGGGTCCTCACGTGACCGGAATTGGGAATTCTGGTTTTAAATTTACTGTTGATCTTGCCGAGATATTGTAGGTAGGTAACGTTTATTCTTGCATCTCGCCCATAAGTGATTAATATACGGAATATGTGTTACCTGCGAACTAGAAAATCTTTGATCTAAAGGTAAGTAGTATTAGATTTATCAATAGTTTCTTTTTAAAGCTGTATTTGCCGGCTACTCGTTGGTAGCCAAAAGCACCCCCAAAATACTACTGAGTGTTGTCTGATGCTAGACAGCAAACATCAGTAATTAATAGCTGTCTAACATCAGAAACATGGACTAAGCATAGGCATAGAAGGCATAGTTTTGATTTCATATAGAAATGTTTGGTTTTTTTCATTTAAAATTAAAATATGAGTGTCAGACAAAATGACTGTCAAGTGTTGTCAACTCTTCCAAAATGAGATATTTGTACTTGTGTAAGACAATCACATTCACAATGTTCATTACTGGACACTTACTTACGAACAACTTTATAACAAGCGTGTCCATATTTAGGTGCATGTACATGTATTTGATTATCAGTTTATTTAACAAAAAAAGAAAAAGAAAAAAATAGAAACGATAACTACAATGGGATCAGAAAATAAGATGTATATATTGTATACAATGCATGGAGTGTCTTGATTGCATCCATTTCAAAACTGGAAATGAAACCAAATCACATACTTTTAAAAATCCATTTTCATTTTGACTTTCTTTTAATTTATGTTTGTCTAGCAAACAATAATAAATATTTACTTAGATAATCAAAATAATAATTTTGCTGGGTTGCTTGCAGATGACTTGACACCTAGCTGAACACTACATACCTCTGCCGTAACTGTTGACCATGCTTGGTTCCATCTTGACTGCTGCTGTGCCTCTTGTTGCTACTCTAGCAGTTGCTCTCTATGTGTATCGAAGGATTCAACAATGTGGAAACATGCTCAGTCAGGCAGTTTGTGAACCACCTTTAGAGGAGCAGTTAGATTCAGGTTACAACTCGTGTTCATTAAGAGGTAAAAATTAACTTAC
The DNA here is from genome assembly GCA_032355785.1 of Symmetromphalus regularis. Classification (NCBI taxonomy): domain Eukaryota; kingdom Metazoa; phylum Mollusca; class Gastropoda; order Neomphalida; family Neomphalidae; genus Symmetromphalus; species Symmetromphalus regularis. Next base: position 14,828 of record JAULBS010093709.1, on the reverse strand, counting down.
TTTTAGCTCAGCTTTAAAAAAAGAAGAAGATAATTTGTATAAAGCCAACACCCTATTTCAAGCTTAGGTTGAGGTGTAGATTATTCTTATATTTTCTTCAATTATTTTATATTTTGTTTTAAATAAAAACCAAGTTATGTTGTCCGAATCCATCTTTAAAAAATTGTTACCAATTGCTATTAATGAAACTAATTACATGCATACAAATGTGTTAAGATCATTGATAGCTTTTTGGTGTTAATTAAAAATGTTATTTGGCCAGTCACCATTTATAAAGGAGAAAAGTGTTTAAGAAGACTGAGTTGCTAAAATGACATTAAACAAAATGAGCAAAGTCAAGCCAGACTGAGTATTGAATGACCTCATCCTTATTTCTGTGAGTACAGTTTTAATATTTCATTTTAACATTTTCTTCAGAAAATCCCCCTAATTCGATTAGGAATCGGAGAAGACCTCATCCATATCGAAACAGAATCAACACTGCAGGGCAATCGAGTAAAAATGAAAGTGGATCTCCTGTGGATATGTATGCACAAGAGGAGATTGATAAAGAGTGTGCCATCTGTTTTGAAAAATTGAACTGTGTTCAGCTGTTTCCATGCAAACACTCAAGAATCTGTATAATCTGTGTTAACAAGATCATATCAGATGGAGACAGATTATGTCCATTTTGCAGACAATATATTGAAGCTTACAGAAATTAGATGTGTTAAGCACTACATGTATAATTTATTGTCTAATTGAAAAGTGTATTAACAAAACTTGTTAAGTCCATGTGATGTCAAAATGAGAAAAAAACACTGTTACAGTGTTATCCAATTACCAAAGTTAAACAAAGTTAAGCTCATTGATTTTTATCTTATCATTGGCTATTGGACATCATACATATGGTCATTCTTACATATATTTAGAGGAAACCTGCTGATGCCACATAGGCTACTCTTTCAAATAAGCAACAATGGAGTCTTTTATATGCACTGTCCCACAGACAGGACAGCACTTGCCATGGCCTTTGATGAACCAGTTGTGGACTACTGGTTGGAACTGAAAATAATCCAAACTGCATGTATAAAACACTGGTCAACAAAACACAGAAAATTGTTATAAAATTGAACCAGTATGTAACAATACATTGAACATGGGATTTCTGTTGTGATCTCAGTTTAAATTGAGTACTTAGCAAGTTTGATGAAAACACTCTTCAGTATACTTCATTTATTTAAAAATGTTAGGTTTGCTACCCAGGCCTTTTGTTTTTCATCAAATTCTTCCAGAATCCATTTGGATTCCTGCTACTTCACAAGACTGGAATTCTTGAGAATCCAATTTATTAGAAAGATTTTTTTTTCTTTTCTATTTGCTGACTAATTACAGTAAATAATATAATCATTACCTGAATATGGAAAGATATTTTCTAATTGATGTTGCCTGATGTATATAACTTACAAGTAAGATTAAACGTATTTAAATAAAAAGAAATCGAAAGATTTATTTTAATGGAATCTATTTGAATTTTCATGAATTTCATTTATGGGATTAGATGTTTGGATTCCCATTGATATTTAGTGCAACCCCTGAAATTGCCCGTGGGAGTCGGCAATGCCATGAAGATTGCCCCAGAGCTTTTCATTCTCCGCAGAATTTTCACTAAATTTTTATTTTTTTCTCAAGGTGTATGTTTTTTTCTTATAATTAAAAATATAGTATAAAATTGCCATGGACACTATTTCTCCACAGCATTTATTTTGTCATGGACATTTTCTTAATTGCAAGGGTTGTTACTGGCATGCTTATACAATATTCTGGACTTGGTTATAAAAATAATATGATTTGTTACTCTTGCTACTGTATCAAAATACTAAATTTACACAATTTTATCAGTGATTTGTTTTTAACAAACCCTTTTAAAAATTCACTACATGTTTGAGCCAGTCATAATAAATTAAATCCTAGAAAATGATAATTATGAATGACCTTTAACACCATAGACCAAAGACGTTTTTTTGTTAAATATGATATTAGCAGCATAAAAAAATAATATAGCTGTTGATCTTTTCATTGTAATAATTTGTTACAAATATTTTTAGCAGGTTCTGAAATATATTTCTTTATAACTTGCTGTACTATTGTATTTACCACATATTTAGATGCGTGACATTCAATAGCCAATTACAATTAACAGAGTTCTAGCATGTTGCATGTTTCACTTGTAATCAAGGGCGAAAATCTGTTCCTGAAAGTGGGGGAGACGGAACACACCATTGTCCAAAAAGTGTAGGGGGGCCGGACTATACCGCTGCCCCATCCCCCCCACCATTATAGACCACTTGTGTACTTCGGTATATTTGCACTAAGACGACAAGGTTTAAAGTGTTATTAGTTTGATACAATAAAGAGAAACACTGGTAAAGATTATTATTTAGGCATTTTAATTTCACAGACATTTTCAGTTTTTCTAAGCAAAAAGTGGGAGTTATAATTATATAGTCATCTCCCCTGTCCAAAACTTGGGGGCACGTGTCCACCCCCTACCCACCCCAGGATTTACTCCAATGCTTGTAATTTTACATCGAACTTAAACTGCAATAATAATACTGCAATAAAAGGCATCTTTGTATAACAGTTGCCAGAATCTGTAATGGATACCTCAGATAGTATTATTTCCCTTTAGCATAAAATGCATATACATAGTAAACATTACACTTTTCAGGTGTGGATGCAGGATTTCTGAAAGGGGTGGGGGTCCAAATGTGATGGGTGAACAAGACTGGAGAAAAATGTTTAATTTTCAATATATATATATATATATATATATATCAGAAAAGGGTGGGGTGGGGGGAAGGTCCTGATCCTCTGAATCCACTACTGCTGTTCATGTACACTACTACACATTGGATACAGTTTGAAATATACAGAGCTTATTTATAATTTGTTTTACAGAACTGCAGACATTGACCGACTATTCATAGCTGTTACCATTAAATCTGTGATTATATTAATTCATACTGGAGAATAGCATGGAAATTAAGGCAGCTCTGCTACATGTTAATATAGGTGTGAATGAGCAAATGTTAATATTTATATAAACTTTTAATTGTGTAAGTTATTATTTTTTTTAATCATAATAAAACATGAACATAATTATTGTATAATACATACATGTATATTTATTGAAAAATGTTAATTGGTGAATCATTGGTTTTCAGGGTCAGTTGAAGTTTTTAATTGGATATAAGCATGAAAATAAGTCCAACCAACATGTTTGTTTCTTATTGATGGTTATTGTTTTGAATATAGGAATTTGAAACTCAGAAAAAATACTAATGGCAATGTGATTATATAATATCCATGTTTAAAACTGATACCAAGAGTTTTGCTCCTGACATTTTGACTGTATTTTCCACAGGAAATATCTATTATGGTATTTAAAACATGTTGATAATAGGTGATCAAAATTTAAAAACAGGACTTTCAGTGCTGATATGGACATGTGGTGGAGGATTTAGGATTATCATAATCTGCAGAATTTAACACACAAATTGGCCTACATGCAGTGGTTGATATTTTAATAGGACTTTTAAATGTTTCACAAGTCAGGGCCTGGTGCAAATACCGGTAGTGCCTTTAAACATAATTGTTTTGTACTAAAAATTTTACAAACATTGTATAGACTAATAGTATTAGTTTAGTTATTACTGTACATCTCAGTGTAAATAAACTTTGGCAGTTATGTTTTGTAATTCATGTGCTGTACAATCAGAGCACATTTTATTTTAACCTCTTTTTTGTTTGTTTTGTTTTTTAACATAAAAAATGGTAGAATTACATTGTACATAGAAATTGTATTTGCACCTGTACATTGTTGTAATATATTACATTAACATGTACCTGTATGAAGGTCTTTCAATTTTATTTTTTTTAATTTTTAACTAAATAATAACTGTTAATAATAAAATATTTGTAATAGTGTGTCAAATATTAATAACATACCAATCTGTATTAATAGTGTTTACTACATAGCACAAATCTATTGTGATTTATTCTTATGTGATTGAATAGTGTTTTCTTATTATTGTTTTCAAGAATGATGTCACATATGTTCATGTGTGAGCGTTGGTGTGTATGACTAGGAAACTTTGTTGTTTATAAGTTTGAATGTGAAATGTATTTATTATATCCCTTTTTTTTGTTTTTGTAAATAAACATTTTGACAGATTAATGTTGTTTTATTCTATATCTATGTTTTGGTTGCAGGATGTAGTCTGTAAACCAGTCGGTCATTGGATCGATACTTCTCAGTGGATCCTGTTGCAGTTTGAGCTATTTTCAGTTGCAACTGGTGGTCGACAACTGGTTCATCAAAGGCTGTGTGCTGTCTTGTCTGTGGGAAAGTGAATATAAAAGGCCACTTGCTGCTTATAATAAGAGTAGCCTATGTTGCAGCAATGGATTTTCTTTAAATAAATGTCTGAATGACCATATAATTGATGTCCAATAGCCTATGATAATATAAAAATCAGGCATCGTTAATTAAAACAAACTACTTTATATCTGTGTTTTGTGGAATTGGAATATTTGAATTACATTAGAGCTTCAAATTGAACGTCGTCCATCAAGTGGCTTCCACGTTTCACATTTATTTATGTTAACTTCAAATTATAAAGAAAATTGGTTTTACTTAATTGCATGTCCATTGAAAGGTTTAATATTGTCCCTCAAAATATAAGGCCTAATAAATGTAGGCCTACTACGCATATGAAAGTGTGACATTTTTCAGTAAACTTGATACCTGCTAATGAATTCCCACCTCATATGTTCTTGTCACTGATCATATTTAATAGTCATTGTTTGTGCATATCACTTTCAATAAATTGATTTAAAAATAATAATAGTTATTAAGCAACTGTGTGATATTACTCCTTTAAAAGAAACTAAAGACACAACAACACTACTGGCATTTATATTGATAGGCGTAGCAGCTTAACACAAAATAGAGCATTGCCTTTGATTTTTTTTTTTTTAAATCTAATTTTAATGTTTTTGTTTTTTATTCATTATTTACTAACCCTAGTGAAACACTGGAAATGTGCATGGGAACATTATGGCTTGTTAGTTTGCACGAAACTGTGAAGTCCGACGACAGTGGGAAGGTTAATGCTAATAGTTGTATAGCTCTTTTCCTTTTTTCTTCTTTTTAAAAATTAATTATTATTTATATATATAATTTTTTTTTTACGTTAACCTTTAAGTATTTTTGCCAAGTAGTAACTAAGTGCTTTGGAAATGTGAAAACTATATGTGTTGATACTGTGACACAATTTATAACATATTTCTAATTATATTGAACTGCATGCATGAATTATTGGTGGTATGCCACCTAAAGTAGCCAAGGGATTTCTTATGATGTATTTTATCATTCTTTCGCTGTAATGTACAAGGATCAGTCTATTTTATGACGTCAGCGGGGAATCCGGAAGTGTTGTAAATATGGCGGGTTTGAACGAAATATTGTTTGCATGTTCAGAACTTGATGAATTTCTTAAAGAAGAGAGTAACGAATCAGCTCGAAAAGATATCATACGAAATCATCTAAAAAGAGCCTGCTCAAATCTTAGATACAATATTCCAGACTTTGGCGGTGGTAAGTAATAACTGCTATTTGTTTACCTCCTTGTGGTACTGCCAGTACGGCAGTAGTATTCAGTACTGGCAGTCACTACTGGTTTGTGGTACTCAAAGTATTGACTATGGTTAATATGTTAGTAGAATATTTAAAATACAAATTTTAAATAATTTGAATGAGTAAATGAAGAGATATGATGTGACTTAATTTGCTACAGTCTAATTAAGTCTAATTAAATATTTGCGTAAGTGGTGCAACCAAAACTATTTTGTGATTTTGAATAAAGATATTTACAAGAAACATTTCCCACTAATCCATGCCATGACTGAGCAACCAGACACCGAAGTCTGAACATGAAGCTGAGTGAAGGATGTGTTTGAAATCGAAATCTAAAAAAAGAGGCATGATCTAGCTCCGTCAATAGAGTATTCACCTGAGGTGTGGGCCCCGTGGTTAAGCTGTCAAACTTATGACTAGTAGATTGTACAGATTAATTTAAATTATTGTAATAGTGTTCTGAATTCTTGTATACACATATATGCAAACATTTAATACAAAGTGAATCTGCATTTATTTCTGGGTAGGTTTGGGGTCAGGCCAACCTAGAGGGGGAATTAGAATGGACAAGTACCATGGAGCCCATAAACACCCAAGAAAATATAAAATAATATCAGTTCAAATAATTGCTTTGCCCCTTGGACCCCCATAAATGGGCCCTATAAAGTCCCCAGCCCCAGGGCCTTCTGCTGCTGTCAATGGCCCTATTTGGGGTACAGTAACTTGTGTTTTACTTGTTTCATTTTGAACAAAAGGCATTCTTGTCTTTTAAATATTCTCACCTCAATATTTTTTATTTTATTTTTTATTTTAGATCTCAGCTGGCTAAATGTGAAAACACCACTTTCTTTGTCCAATCAGCTTGAAGGGAAACTTCTAGTGCTGGACTTCTTCACGTACTGCTGTATCAACTGCATGCATGTTTTACCTCATCTAGAAGAACTGGAACAGAAATACTCAGTCCAGGATGGTTTGGTTGTAATAGGTGTGCATTCAGCAAAGTTTCTCAATGAAAAGTCAACCAGTAATATCTTAAGTGCTGTCTTGCGATACGGTATAACTCATCCTGTCGTCAACGATTCTGATGCATTGCTATGGACTGAATTACAAATCAACTGCTGGCCGACATTTGTGATTGTTGGACCAAACAATGAATTTTTGTTTACTGTGGCTGGAGAGAAAGACAAGGACTTACTGTTTGAATTTATTACGGTTTCTTTAGAATATTTTAATGAAAAGAATGAAATAAAATCTCATAGTATTCCATTGTTTTTAGAAAGGGAGAAAATTGAGAAATCTCCATTACAGTTTCCTGGAAAGGTTTCAGTCACGGAACTTGATGAGTTGGTTATATCTGACACTGGAAATCACTGCATCCTGATTGTCACTGAAAGTGGGCTTGTCAAGGTAATTGTGACATTCGGTGTAAAGTGTAAAGCTGATACAACTCCTTTAAGAATGTTAGGTTAATGATGTCATAAACTTTGCACATGTCACATTGTACATAGAGCTGTAAGCAGACAACAAAATAAATTTGACTTGCACCATCTTAGTTATCTATTGTGTATAGTGCATAGTGTCAGAAGAACGATTAATAAAAACCAGTTCAAGTTCAATCACTAAATTTATTTAAAATGCCTGTTTGCTAATTTCAGCTTGTTGACTTTTGAAGTAGTTTTCTTACATTTTATTACTGTACCAATTCAGTATATGATTGTGATATCTATGCAAAAAATGTTTCAAAAAATTGTTACAAATGTAGATACATGTATTTAAATTACTGTTTGATTGTTGTTATTGCAGGAGAAAATTGGTGGTATCAAAGGATATCAGGATGGGAGTTTTGGTAAAGCCAAGTTTTCCTCTCCACAAGGCACAGCTTCACTGGGAAAGTTTATTTTTGTAGCAGACACTGACAACCATGTAATCAGACAGGTAAGACTTAAAGTATTCAGAATTTTGTTAAGGTCATTTCATTATCAGCTAATGCTAAATTTATTTTCTCTTTGTAGGGTCCATAATTACATGTGTTACTTTTGTAGAATCCGAATATTTTTATGCGTTACATATAATATGTCTATTTAACAGTGTAGTACCAATATATATAAGTACTGATTAATTACTGGAGCATCATAAAACATGTAAAAATATTTTTTTAGATTGATCTGGTTGAACGGAGAGTGGAGACATTAGCAGGAACAGGATTCCAAGGTTATGACCTTGAAGGTGGTAAGATTGGAACAAATCAGGAGCTTTCATCTCCTTGGGATCTTGTTCTAGGAACATCACCAGGTAAACTATTTACTCTTTATTTTGTGCTTTACAGAACTATTATAAGACTTTAGTATATCCATTTGTCTATAGGGACCTACATGTAATAGATATGTCTCGATTTGTTTTCTTTCATCCTTTTTTTTTTAGAAAAGTTTACAAATTAAAAATTGGTTTTTGTGATAATTGAATGTTTGTTTACCTGTGTTACTTACAGCTTCATCAGAACCAGATCTTCTGTACATTGCAATGGCTGGAACCCACCAGATTTGGGTATATTTTCTCAAAGATGCCACTTGGTACAAGAACCAGTGAGTTAAAAATTTATTATCTGTTATTTCTCCTTAAATTATGCTTTATAATAGAAACAGTTATTATATATAATTCTTTCTCTTTACATTCACATATTCTGTAGAATAAATGTACTACTTTTTTCCACCTCTAGTCTTAATAAGCCACTCTGTCTGTCCATGAAATATATAAAGATGTTGTTATTATTTCAGACAATTCCAAGCTAAGACCTGCATCAGGTTTGCTGGTTCTGGTAATGAGGAGAATCGTAACAACAGTTATCCACAGAAAGCAGGATTCGCACAGCCATCCGGTCTAGCAGTATCACCTAAGAGTCATCAGAACACTCTGTACATCGCTGACTCAGAGAGCTCAAGTGTCAGACAGATTCTCCTCAAGGATGGAAGTGTAAAGGCTTTGGTGGGAGGAGAGCGGGACCCACTGGTAAAGTTTTCTATTTTCAACTTTTCCAGACTCGTTCCTTGTTTGAGGATCCTCATTATACAGCAGGATGAGTGCCTGACTCTGGGTGTTTGTCTGGAACATACTAATTTTGGTTTGTTTTGTTTAATGACGCCACTAGAGCACATTGATTTATTAATCATCGGCTACTGGATGTCAAACATTTGGTTATTTTGATCAAGTGTGAGCCAGCCTCCAATGGGTTTTGAACCACTGTCATTAGCTTGAGAGTCTGAAGTTCTACCACTGGACCGATGCTCACTTACTAATTTTGGAAAACTAAGGATGACATAAAAGTTTGATTTGTTGCACATTGATAAATTAATCATCAGGTGTTGGATGTCAAACATTTTGTATTTTTTGCACAATCATGAGAGTGAACCAACTACATTTTTCCAATTGCAGGAATGGATCTTTTATATTCACTTTCTCAAAGACAGGACTGCACATACTACAGTTTCACATACCAACCACTGCATGGGTAATAAGAATGATCAGTGATTACTTTATAAAATTCATACAGGTAGAAAAAGTTAGAATTTTAGGTTTTTAAATAAAATGTGCTAACATACATCATGTTTTGAAGGACAGATTTACTATAGTTTGTAATGTTTTCTGTTCCAGAATTTGTTTGCGTTTGGTGACACAGATGGAGCAGGCGTGCATGCTCGGTTACAACATCCACTAGGTGTTGCTCTTGTCTCGGAAGATGGACCTTTACTTGTAGTGGATTCATACAACAATAAGGTGTGCACAAAAAATATCTAGTTAAATCTTGGATATGCAGGTTTGAGGGGCAAGCCAGTTATTGTATTGGCAGGCCATAGGGTTATGAGCAGACCTGGGGCACACCAGCAAATGTAGAAGTTCTTAAGGGGCATGATGACAGATGTTGTGGTGCAATCATGATACTTGACTCTCGAATACAATGTGAAAAGTCATAATCATCGGGTATTTTTATGTATAAATTGTTTTGTAATATTAACTTATCTTTGAAAAAGGGTCATTCGTTTGAAACTTCTCTATACATTTTTATTTGTTTTTATTGTTAAAATGACACAAAGACTGAATGTTATATTGAAAAGTTGTTTTAAGAATTTGTAAGATTTCTGTGGATATAAATAATTTCATAAGACATTCCAGGACTAGCACTGCTGGTGGGCAAGGTGGGGCCTTTGTCCCTCCCTAATAATCTGCGGCATTCTTTTCTTTGAGACAATAGGTGCCCTAAAATATACATTTATTGAGTATTTTGTAGGTGCCATTTAAATGACTGATGGCACCCCTATTCACTCTTTGCCCCCCCCCTCCCCTTCAATATTTATACAGCTGCGCCAGTCCTGCATTTGTACATGGGTATAGTAAAACCTGTTTGTAAATGACACCTACAGTCACAGGTTAAAATAAATCATTGTTAGTCATTTCTTTTCTTTTGGTAGATTAAATCAGTTGATTTGAAAACAAAAGCATGCACTACTGTCATTGGTTGTGGGTTGCCAGGTAACCACTTGAGTGACAATCTCTATGAAGTGGAGTTTAATGAGCCAGGTGGGATCTGTGTGAATCAAGGGAGACAACTTGTCTACATTGCTGATACAAATAATCACTCCATTAAAGTGTTCAACCTTGCTGACAAAATGTTATCTGAGGTAAATAGAATATTTATTATTTCAGAATGGCTTCAACAGACTGTAATTAGTGTTCTAGCTATATCAGGGGATCAGTCAACACATTGTGTCTCGGGAATAATAGAAAACATATGGTTCCAGTAACCCAACCAGTGACAACATTTATTTCAATGTTAAAAATATTAAAAATATCTTTAGACCCCACTCTCTCCATTTACAGTTTCTGGATCGACTCCTGTGTAATATATAATACAGACATTAAATGCTTAATATATATTTTATTCCATGTTTGTCTTTTTTTTTCAGCTTCCAATAATTTTTGAAGATCCTACTGAAGATAAAAAACATTCAGAGTCTTCTGAGTTATCCATTATTCCTAATCAGGTTCTTCCTCCCATGAGGGTCGGTGCTGGATGCCAGGCTAGTGTTGATGTTAACATTCATCTGAATGAAGGCGAGCACCTCAATAATGAGGCACCCAATTCCTGGAAAATTCTTCTTTCAGGTTGGTAAAGAAAAATATCTGTTTAATGACATCTATTCACGTTGTATAGGAGTTGTTAATACTCTACAGTTTAACAAGCATACAAATTCTATCCTGAAGAGGAAGGCGATACCCAGCTTACAGGTTTTCAGAACAGAAAATACTGGTTCATGTATGTAAAGAAAGCAAATATCAAAATGAGTATTGACGGTAAAATTAACAAAAAGGTCCACATTGGCTTTAAATATTTGAAAATAAAAGTAACACTTAATAAATTATGTCCAAAATCTCATTATTTTACTAAAGATGATGATAAGAAAACCCAGACATTTTCAGCAAGTATGCTTATTTGGGGTGTCATCAAAAACTGTACTGTGTATGTTTGTGAAAATGTTGATAATTGTCAAATAGTGAACAGCCCATCATCAGCATCATGTCATTTTCATGAGTTGTCTTTCCTTACCATCCATGTTGAATTTATACACGGTGCACAATTTTTAGATGAGTCTTGGAGTTGAGTACTTGCACATTTTAATTTTTTGCTGTAAAATTTTAAACTAAATACCTGATGTTTTTTTCTGTTGATGTACCATTAAACATTTATTTCAATCACATTACACACACAGAAACAAAAGTTTTGGAATGAGGGTTCAAAAATGTATCTAAAGTTTTTAATATTGGATATGGAGCCAGACTTGGATATAACTAAATAGTAAAGAAAAAAAATTGGTTTTCATGGTCTGGACTCACTGATCCTGGACTCACTAATCTTGTACACTAATAAATATTCTTGGTTAAAGGTAACCTATATTACTCATAGGCAACTAGTATTGTTTAGTTATATGGTTTTGTATTTACAGGTGATACTGGATCTGAAAGTGTGGCAAACTACAAAGCAATGAAGGGAAGTTTGAAAGCAGAAATACAGCAAACAATAATAGAACTTGTGATTCCTCAGTTAAGTGATATGCAGATGTCTGTTACCTTGGTGACACAGTTGTTTATTTGCCAAGCAGACGACACCTGTACAGTGAGAACAGTAGCTATAGAACAACCACTTACCATTGTACAAGATGACAAGGCTAAGACATGCTTGACGTTTGATATTTATACTTCTCAGTTATGACTGTTTTAAGAGTGCAGAATGGAAAATATCTCATTAAACCAATGTCAACCAGTTTACTAGTCAGGACAGCTTACATCATGATCCTTCAAACAATATTCCAGTCCTGCCGACCTTCAACTGACAATGAGTTTCACTGAATCTGCTCATCTGAGATTATAAAAGCAGAGAAACTGAACAAGAAGAATGTTGTTGTAACACAAACTTCACTTCAAGTGATCCTATTTAAAATATCAAACAAAAACTCTATATGGCAATTTTGTTTCGACCTACACAATAGGTAGACCAAGAAAACATAATTTTGTTAATATGACTTAATGGCCACTTGTCATTACAAAAAAAACAAAAAACAATTATATTAATTTTTTTAAACAAAAATGTTTTTTGGTGTTTGTGTTATTGAATGTATTAGTTTGACTGTACTTAACAAGATTAGAACATGCAAAACTCACCTGCGCATTTGTGTTACGAGAATTGGTAACATAAACATTTACAATGAATTGGTAACATAAACATTTACAATGAATTGGTAACATAAACTATCTGCAATCTCCAACAATTATGTTTTATTTAAAAAAAAACTTTATCATTATAATTTCGTTGTAAGCTCATAATTAACTTTTTTCTAATATTAATTTTTGTTTAAATATCTTTGGACCACACCTTCCAAAATTCCTACCTCCACACCTTAAGCAGAGTCATTTGGATTGGCTTCTGATATAGCAGGCCCGTAAGAATGACTTTTGGAGTGATGGGGCACTGACGGATTGAGTACTTGTAAAGTCTATATCAGATTTTGGTTATAATAGTGTAAAAAAAAAACATCTCACAAGTTGTGGAGGGGGCACATGCCTGACCCCTTCCTCCACAGTCACCTACCAGCCGATATATCGGATCAAGATAAAGCTAAGTAAGTTGGAGATATTTGTAACACTGTGTCAAACAGTCAAGCAATCTGTGATTAATATCAAACTAATAAATATGGACCAGACGTTTATCTAGGTGAACTGTATGTGCCAAGGTAGTCGAGAAATAGTAGACATTTCATGATACAATCATTTATCCAACTGTGTAATATGTTTTGGAACTGAAAATGGCTAAAGTTGCTGTCTTCATAAAAAGTTGAATAAGATTAAGATGATTAAAGTTAGATAATAATACTGTAACATGTCCGTAGGAACGACTTTGGGAGTGTGAGGTGGGGCACTCACGGATCGGGTACAAACTATGTCAGATTTTGATTACAATGGAAAACTGTCAAACAATATAAGATTTTGGTTACAATGGAAAACTGTGTCAAACTCTAAATCAGATTTTGGTTATAATGGAAAACTGTCAAACTCTATATCAGATTTTGATTACAATGTAAAACTCAAACTATATCAGATTTTGGTTACAATGGCAAACTGTCAAACTCAATATCAGATTTTGGTTACAATGGCAAGCTGTATCAAACTATATAATATTTTGGCTACACTGACAAATAGTCAAACTATATCAGATTTTGGTTACAGTGCCCCCTCGCAATCCCCCCACCCACCTACGCCCACGGTTCATACGGGCTTGTGTAATACTTGATAATTATGTCTGTGATGCTGTATTTTATTATTTTATTTTATCATTAAAAAAATTAGCATTAAAAAAAGACTAAATTGTATTTTATGAAATTAAGCAAAGTTCAATGTATGTTTGAAAAAACTATATTCTAAACAAAAGTTCAGAATTTTTTTTTTTTGGTGCTTGTACTGTAGCTTAAATTCTGAATGTGTTGTATTTTGAATGATGTATTTAAAATGTGTTGTATTTTGAATGTGTTGTATTTTGAAAATCGTTTTATTTTGAATGATTATTTTGAATGTGTTGTATTTTGAATGATGTATTTTGAATGATGTATTTTGTTGTGGTTTATGATAATTTAATACACCTTCCTCTGTATTTATATTTAGACAGTCCTCTTGTAAATCATCTTGTCATTATGTATGTTTATTTTATAATATATTGTCCTCTTATGCCGTTGCTGAACGGCGGGAGAGAAATAAAGTTTTCTGTTCTGTATTCATTCAGTTAAAAGTTCACTATTCTGCGCATAATATCAGGTTCTTGTTTTATCAGTCCAAGACAGATGTTTAATATTGTCATCAGAGTGTAAACACACTGTATCCAAGATTAGTAAGCAACTTGCTATCATTTTTAGAAAACCGTAATACTTTATAAATCGAGCACCGATTCTATCACAACAATGTCAGCGTGTACTTGTTTCACTATCGTACCAACACGTGTTCGTATTGCGTTCCATGTGTCCCATAGTTTAATTGATAGATTTACAATAAATCTCCCTAGATTAAATTTCTTTAGAAAAATTCGCCGATAGACGAAAGAGAAATCTACAGTGGAGTTTACATGAGATTAAAACATTGTTTATCTTGATAGAGTATTTGATGCAAACTCCCCAATCACATGATAGGTCCTACAAGTAACATTTTTCACGTATACCTAAATAAAGCTGTCAGGTTTTTTTCGGTTTGGTGCAACCTGGGGGACATTAACTGGTAGGGGGAAGTGGGGGTTAACGCAAATGCATGGGTACGGAATTGAGTAACATGCAGACTGTTGGTTATTATATTTGTGTCTTGCCATCCTTGCACACTTTAAGCTTCGGGTAACCAGCAGGTAGTTCTAGAGTCGTACAAGAAAAAGATTTCTCTTTGAGAATGGTAAGTTTTAAAACAATATTTTAATTTTATTGTAAATGCTGTTAAAACTGAAAATTTGTTTTTCAAAATTTGCTAAATCTATAATATGAAGTGATTGGCGTTAAAGATTATTATCGATTAGGCCTAATTAATATGAATAATCGGATAATCTTGGGATTTTAGTAAATGCTTTAAT
>JAULBS010093698.1:0-17026 GCA_032355785.1 Symmetromphalus regularis | reverse complement strand
ACTTAAAGGCAAAATCCTACTAAATACACCCACTTTGGAATGTTATTTCCACTACTTAAAGGCAAAATCCTACTAAATACACCCACTTTGGAATGTTATTTCCACTACTTAAAGGCAAAATCCTACTAAATACACCCACTTTGGAATGTTATTTCCACTACTTAAAGGCAAAATCCTACTAAATACACCCACTTTGGAATGTTATTTCCACTACTTAAAGGCAAAATCCTACTAAACCAACCCACTTTGGAATGTTATTTCCACTACTTAAAGGCAAAATCCTACTAAACCCACCCACTTTGGCATGTTACATGAATGATCTCTTCGTAAAGGACATATATACGCAAGAATAGAGATTCTTTGGTTTAGTGTTTTACTTGCTTATATCACCATATTTTACATCAGCTAAGCTGAATATCAATGCACCTCTCCACATGGGGAGAAAAAACCCACTAAATATCTGCTCCACATTTTGGCTACTGTTGTACAATTGCAAGAGCTCTCCTTCCAAATATGTACATACATTTACTAGTATATGCATACTTTCAACCATCTGTTTCAACCATTAAATGCTTTGGGTATGTACATGTACATGTATACTGTGAAAGTCATGTCAGAATCATTTTGTTGCCTTTATTAAAAAAATATGTTTTATTCAAAATAAAGCAATTACACAGATATTGAGATAGTGTACATCATGGTTGGTTGTACTTATTTTTATGTGCATATCCAATTAAAGTTCAAGCACACTGCCTTGGGTACAAAGCTCAGCTTCCAGTGCTGTCTGTTCAAGACTGAGGTTAGTGTTAGTAGAAGAGACAAAATCTACTACTGCCACACTAACACAGTTAGTACTACTCAGTGTTTTCAAACCCCTGTAGGCAACATGTACGCCCAACATGCTAAGAATTTACGCCGCCAAGCTGAACATTTTAGCAGATGGGTCCACCATCATCATAAAAAATGCCAAGTCGAAAATGACATGCCAAAAAAAAAGACTGTCAGTTCTATTCACTTATCGGTTTCTGTTATTATTACGTTATTTTCTATAGTAATGTCCATTGAGGTCACACCGGCAGTGTGTTGTTATTACGTTATTTTCTATAGTAATGTCCACTGAGGTCACACCGGCAGTGTGTTGTTATTACGTTATTTTCTATAGTAATGTCCATTGAGGTCACACCAGCAGTGTTAACATAATTTAGCACCCATTACTGTTAGCTACATTTCAACAACAGAATAAATAATTAGGTCTGTAAAAATGCACCACTGTACTCTGGTAATTAATATGCTAGTAGGATGGCAACACGTCAATTTGATTAGCCTGTTTATATTTATAATCCTTACCCCCCCCCTCCAAGATGTATAATGGAAAAAAAATTTGCTGTTACAATAAGCAGTAATCACCGGTCTGGAATTAGTCACATGATGACAAAGTTGGCGGACAACACATGCAGGAAATAGCTGTGTTTGATTCATCTTGAAATAAAACAATTAATTTTTAATTATTAATCAAACATATATCACTCAACAACAAAATAAAATTTGATTTTGTGATGTTTTATTTAAAATATTATTTTGCGTTTTTGCTGTCCAACCTTTGAAACAAAACGTAAAAGATCAGTTATATCAAAAGTTTAAAATTAAGAATACGGGTGTTTTTGATCTGGATTTCTTCTCTCTACCCTTTAACTCTGTGTATAGAGTATCCTTTTTGGTGAAGTACTTCTGGTCTTCAAAACTCAGCTAATATATTGTAATTTGTGACTTAAGATTTATAAAAATATTCCGATGCGAAAGGGGATCTACTCGCCCCGATCATGGCTTTCGCCCACTCGTTTATGAGCCCAAATGCCTCATATGTCCACCAACCCAGTTGAAGAAAAATTGGAGAACACTGAGTTACTCTTATTGATAAACAGCAAGAGTTCTTTTACATGCATTATCCCACAGAATGGATAGCACATACCACAGCCTTTGATAAACCAGTTGTGGACCATAGATCAGTGTAAGTGGTATACATCTACACAATGAGTCTTGCAGAGCACTCACTCTAGGTTGGAGCCGATACTGAGATTAAAAATCCCATGGCCTCAACTGAGATTTGACAAGTCCGATAACTCAACTACTGGTGCCATCTTGTTAATTAAGATCGAGTACATGTTGATGACTGAGCTGAAAGAAGCTGAAGTATAACATTAACAATACTAACTAATGGTACATGTGATCAACCTCTGATCAAGTAGTTGCTAATTAACAGTGTCACATTTCTTCAACTTGCTGTGAGCACCTGCTGACAATTAAGGAATGGCTATAAGTATGTTCTGTTTATGGAAGTAAAGAGAGTGTGCACTGTGTATGACTCTTAATAATCACAGGTCACATGAAACATGTCGCTCAAAATCAACATAATTGAGTTACATGTACCATATTCAAATCATCTTTTCAATTGAGTTACATGTACTATATTCAAATCATCTTGTTAATTGAGTTACATGTACTATACTCAAATCATCTTGTCAATTGAGTTACATGTACTATACTCAAATCATCTTGTTAATTGAGTTACATGTACTATACTCAAATCATCTTGTCAATTCAGTTACATGTACCATACTCAAATCATCTTGTCAATTCAGTTACATGTACAATACTCAAATCATCTTGTCATTTAGTTACATGTACTATACTCAAATCATCTTGTCAATTCAGTTACATGTACAATACTCAAATCATGTTGTCAATTCAGTTACATGTACAATACTCAAATCATCTTGTCAATTCAGTTACATATACTATACTCAAATCATGTTGTCAGTTCAGTTACATGTACTATACTCAAATCATCTTGTCAATTCAGTTACATATACTATACTCAAATCATCTTGTCAATTCAGTTACATGTACAATACTCAAATCATCTTGTCAATTCAGTTAAAATTCCTATTTTTCGTTGTTGTTTTTTTGAAGAACATCACTAGTGTACATTGATTTATTAACCATCAGCTATTGGATGTCAAACATTTGGTTATTTTTACACGTAGGTGAACAATGCTTACACTGCCCAGTGGTTGAAAGAAAGGATTGTTTGTTTAACAACACCCAGCACATTGTTTATTCAGCAGCTATAAGGCGTCAGATATATGGTGTGTTTCCGACTGAAACTGCTACCTCCATATAGGCTACTCTTTCCAATTAGCAGTAAGGGATATTTTATATGTACTTTATAAATTTAGAATTTTTTCTTTTAAATTTTTATTATAATTCACACTTACCAGTTGTATCACAACTACGCATTGCTATGTAACCACATGCTTATATTAAAAGTAGGAAATTGAATTACCTCCCCCTGATAGCCACGTACAGACCGCCAGGGGGATACACACCTACCAATCCACCTCCTCGAATTCCGAGCCATTAGAATGGCTGAAAGGAGGGAATACTCCTGGAGTAGGACAGAAGGTACTTGTGTAGTTGTGATACAACTGGTAAGTATGAATAATAATAAAAATTAGAAACAAATTTTCTAATGTTATTCAACTTACGTTGTATCACAACTACACATTGCTAAACAGGCGTGCTCTGCGCAGCACATGAAGTTAACACTGAAAAGGGAGGTGGCAAGAAGAGGTGGTTTCTATGTGGCTATCAGGGGGAGGTAATTCAATTTCCTACATTCAATATAGGCATGTGGTTACATAGCAATATGTAGTTGTGATATAACATAAGTTGAATAACATAATGTACATATACAAGTCACCATATACCACAGCCTTTGATATATCATTTGTAGACCGTTTGTAAAGTGGTATACGCCTAACCATTGAGCCTTGTGGAGTACTCACTCTGGGTTCTAGCCAGTATCAAGATTAAAAATACCATGCTTCAAATGATATTTGATCCCAGCACCTACCAGCCAGAAGTCCAAAAGTTTAACCACTGTGCTACCGGGGATTTGGCGGTCGATGACTGCTGTGTGGTTTATGCTATGAAGTCTATGGAAAACAGCTGAAAGGTTTACATGCTTCGGTGGTTGATAACTGCTGTGTGGTTTATGCTATGAAGTCTGTGGAAAACCACTGAAAGGTTTACATGCTTCGGCAGTCGATGACTGCTGTGTGGTTTATGCTATGAAGTCTATGGAAAACAGCTGAAAGGTTTACATGCTTCAGTGGTTGATAACTGCTGTGAGGTTTATGCTATGAAGTCTATGGAAAACCAATGAAAGGTTTACATGCTTCGGCGGTCGATAACTGCTGTGTGGTTTATGTTATGAAGTCTGTGGAAAACCGATGAAAGGTTTACGTGCTTCGGTGGTTGATAACTGCTGTGTGGTTTATGCTATGAAGTCTATGGAAAACAGCTGAAAGGTTTACATGCTTCGGCAGTCGATAACTGCTGTGTGGTTTATGCTATGAAGTCTATGGAAAACAGTTGAAAGATTTACATGCTTCAGTGGTTGATAACTGCTGTGTGGTTTATGTTATGAAGTCTGTGGAAAACAGCTGAAAGGTTTACATGCTCGGGTGGTCGATAACTGCTGTGTTATTTATGCTATGAAGTCTATGGAAAACAGCTGAAAAGGTTTACATGCTTCGGTGGTTGATAACTGCTGTGTGGTTTATGCTATGAAGTCTATGGAAAACAGATGAAAGGTTTAAAATGCTTCGGCGGTCGATAACTACTGTGTGGTTTATGCTATGAAGTCTGTGGAAAACCGATGAAAGGTTTATGTGCTTCGGTGGTTGATAACTGCTGTGTGGTTTATGCTATGAAGTCTGAGGAAAACCACTGAAAGGTTTACCTGCTTCGGCGGTCGATGACTGCTGTGTGGTTTATGCTATGAAGTCTATGGAAAACCACTGAAAGGTTTACCTGCTTCGGTGGTTGATAACTGCTGTGTGGTTTATGCTATGAAGTCTGTGGAAAACCGCTGAAAGGTTTATGTGCTTCTGTGGTCGATAACTGCTGTGTGGTTTATGCTATGAAGTCTATGGAAAACCAATGAAAGGTTTACATGCTTCGGTGGTCGATAACTGCTGTGTGGTTTATGTTATGAAGTCTGTGGAAAACCACTGAAAGGTTTACGTGCTTCAGTGGTCGATAATAGCTGTGTGGTTTATGCTATGAAGTCTGTGGAAAACCACTGAAAGGTTTACGTGCTTCCGTGGTAAATTAACCCAACCACCAGTACTGATAGTGTTAACTTTAACATTTTATCAAGATGTAAAACAGAACAAATTAATGTGATTTAATTTTACCTCTTTATTTTGCATAATTAGAAGTATTTGTTTAGCACAAAATAATAATGTCAAATTTTAAATATGTAAAACTTTGTGTAGGATGTTTGCAGTGATGAAGAAATAAAAACTCTAAATCAAGTTACATGCTTCAATAGTCTGAAAAAATAATTAGCAAAAATTGTATTAATAAGATAGTAAGGAATAAATCAATGGAAACATCATTTATTAATGGGAACTAGTAATCCTGGCTTCTTGAAGAGGTGAACTGTTTGCCAATATAAAAGGAAACAATACAAACATTGAAAACCAAGCATTCAGAGGATAAGAAAAATCAACAGAAAATAAAGAAAGATTTTTTTCTACATGCTTACAAAAATAAATGTCATTGATTTTGATGGGCATCCTATTAAGTAAAACATGACTAAAATTGCAAAGCACACATTGAAAACCAAACACTTAAAGAATACAGAAGAATCTACAGAAGATTAAGAAAGATTTTTTTCTACTGATTTACGAAAGTACAGATGGTTAAATGTTATTGATTTTGAATGACAACCGATAACAGCAAATGTGAATGAAAGTGTCGTCTAGGTTGTGTTCTACAATTAGTGTTTTTCAACTTCTACATGTTAATCATAGAACCTGAACGGAGATTATAAGAATAAGAGAAAAATATTTTCAAATAAATAGCTGTATTATTCCAAAAGGAATGGCATTTTTTAATTAAGTACGATAAGCCATTAGAAACATGTACATGTAGCTCACGTTTGTAAAATACTAAATCAACTCCTGGTATGTACATGTAAAGAAAACTTTTTATTGTGGTCTTCAACTGTTAGAAACTCATAAAATGTAAATTTTTAACACAAACACTGCATCTAAGGCATCCATGCAACAACCCCATGCTCAATGGTGGAGTGAAAAATTAAAGTGTAATCAGGAATCCGTGTTATGACCCCAACATAAATAATGTATAAATGAAATAAATGATGCCTTTTGTGAACTCAGTTTATAACTGTCATTGTTTTGAGTTGTTTATCATCACGGTTTGTTAAAACAAATAGTAATAGGCTAACAAAACTATTTCAAAATACAAAGTATCCTATACACAAATAACAGTTGAGACCATGGAATGCATTTGCTATATAATTAGTGTCTATATCACATGTGATTGATTATAAGAGCACCACTTTCCTTAAAATTGTGCACTGTAATGACTACATGTACCTCGTTTTTTGTCAAATCTTAAACCCTACCCTAGTATGTACATATAATCTTAAATTGTCTTTTTTTCAATACACAGCTAGTTGGTAGTACTTATTTTCATACTTATATCCAATTGTATCAAATTCATAATAATAATAATAAGTCTGCCATTTCAAGACGACCAACAACAATGGTGGCAATTGCAAAAAGTAGCCTTTACATAGTAAACAAACTTCATGTATTATGTCATGGTTGCGAATAAAAATATATACAAAACATTTTATTATACTAAAAAATTTTTATTTACTTTCAGTTTATATAAAATTAGTGTAAAAGATAAAACTAAAATTACTTATACCTATAATCTAAAACTGCTTCTCAATTTCAAGCATTTGCTTCCTAATTAAAATCTGACAAGCAAATATTGCTTCTGAATCTTGAAAATTAATTTTGAGCCTTGAAATGCACAATTCCACAGTCATGATAGCACACCATGGCCTTTGATAAACCATTTGTGGATCACTGGTCAGTGTAAGTGGTATACACCTACTCATTGAGTCTTGTGGAGCATTCACTCTTGGTTGGGGCTGATACTGAGATTAAAAATGCTAAGATAACTGAGATTTGATCCCAGTACCTACCAGCTGTGAGCAGGTCAATACATAGTTTTAGGTGTGATCTACAAAGTTCTATTAAATTATGAAAAAGTAAAGTTTGTTTTATTTAACGATGCCTCTAAAACACATTGATTTTTATCGTATCATCGGTTTATTGGACATCAATCATATGCCACCACATAGGCTACTTTTTCCGATAAGCTGCAAGGGATCTTTTATATGCACCATCCCACAGACAGGATAGCACATATCACGGCCTTTAATGATCAAGTTATGGAGCACTGGTTGCAATGGAAAATAGCCCAAACTGCAAATGGGTCCACTGAGAAAGATTGTTCTGATGACCGACCGGTTCACAGGCAAACATGCTACTGAAATTATTAAAAATGTTAATATTTAACCCAAGTAATCCAAATGAAGCACTATATCTCACAAACACTCCTCTTCTCACATCTTTTGTTAAGTCTGCCCCCACCAACCCCTCTATTGTTTACAAGCATGTGCAGACAGGAATCCCAGAGAAATGTTTCTATTTAGTTTCCAATACACGAACATCTACAACTATTAAACAAATAAAAAACATTATGTTTTTAACTCAAACGATTCATCTGAAGTGCTCTATGTCACAATGACTCGACATCCCTGACAAAAATACCACCGCAATCAATAAATCCCCAGTATCTGTCACTAACTCAATCTTGTCAATCAAAAGGGCTCACTTTGCCTTTTTCCAGCCCTTACGTGGCCTCTATGCCAAGCTCACCTTATTAAATGGAAATTGATGATATCTCCATGGCAACCAAGTTTGAATAATAGGTTTCTTTTTTTTCCTTTTAGAAAATTTGTTAAAAATATTTCACAGGCTGGAAGAAAATGCTTGAAAGCTTAATAATGAAAATGGATGGATGAGAATAAATGATGCAATCACTGTACGTATAAGAATTGGTAGCCAGTGTATGCATATTGTATGTTGTATAATACATATTTGACTTTTCATTGCCAACAATTGTTTTTCTTTGGTTATTAATAAAATTAACACCATTAACATTGAAAAACATTTATGTGATGCAACATCAGTGAGAAAAAATGATACCAGATGGATATTAAAATACACTTTCAAATTGAGAATTGTTTTTCAGATATGCTGCGTTCTTGTAAGTTTTCAAAGTGGAATCACATTAATCAATAATTTATAATTCGGTGATAGAGGGCTGCGAAGATGCATGCCTTGCCAGTTCACTGACAAGCAATTTACAAGCTGCCATTTTTCCTAAATGTGAACGTCATTCACAGACCAAACTGTCACTTTGGCAAGAAACTGTAACATCAATCTGATTTTTTTATCATTTATAAAGCTGGCAAGTTTAGTGTTAACTCTAAAGCTGAGTTCATCTTTCATGGCCGAGAATACTTCATGGACACAGTAAATAAAGTCCAGCTGTACCTAACTACATAATTCTTATTACTAGGGGTGATTTAGGATTTTACAAATGGAGTGGGTGGTGGGAGAGGGGGTGGGGGTGCTGTTGTGGTAGAGAGTATGTAATGTTGTAGGTTTTTCTTTTTTTTAATTGTCCCCCAAAAACAAAAGTAAAGTTAAGATTGGGGAGCCTTAAATCTCTGCTTTACAACATATACATACATACTAAATATACATACTAAACATATAATATAAATACATGATTTAAAAAAATATACATACATACTAAATATACATACTAAACATATAATATAAATACATAATTTAAAAAAATATACATACATACTAAATATACATACTAAACTTATAATATAAATACATAATTTAAAAAAACAGTAACACATTCTTTTAATTTGATCATAAATGAATATGGTTACCTACATTTAATTTATATAAGTATTTTTTTCTGAGGTCAGGGTAATGCAGAGAGAAACAAGGTTGAAAGAAAGAAAAAAAAAAAGAGAATTGGCTTTAGTATTATAGGGGTGGTTAATAAAGAGAAACAAAGAAAAAAAAGGTGATTAATTAGTTAATTAAAAATTATAGTGATTATAATTTAAGATTATGATTTGTTTTAATATAATGAAAAATATTTTTCTTTTTTATTAGAAGAAAGTGTCTTTTGTATACAGTTTTACACATATAGGACATTAATACCATATAGTTCAAAATATCTTGGTTCATATCAAAGTGTTACATCCTACTACTACGTCATACTGGGATGTAACACTTTGATGTCATATGACATATTATTTAGCATACTAAGTTTCCAGAAAAGGAAAATAATTGGTTTCATTTTTGTTGTTGTTCGTTTTTTTTCTTCAAATTTAACTTAAAATTGATAATGGGTAATAAATAGGATATTAAAATTGCTTCCATTTCACATCATGATTATGTCCTTCATGAAATAATTTTCATTGTCACTCGCTAAAGCTCATGACACAACTCGCTAAAGCTCATGACACAACTCGCTAAAGCTCATGACACAACTCGCTAAAGCTCGCGACAACTGAAAATTATTACACTCAGGACATAAACATGATACAAAATGGAAACTCATTTAATATCCTATAAGTATATGTACAGGCCTGCAGAATTGCACTCACCCGTTCGCCATAATTGCACTCACCCGTTCGCCAGAATTGCACTCGCCTGTTCGCCTGAATTGGTGAAAAAATCTCCCGGGCGAATCATCATCAAAACCTGCTAGCCCGTCAGGCGACTCGCGACTTCTCAGTTCAGTGATTATGACTCGTATTCATAAAATGTTCAGTTAGTGTTACTAGGAGAGACAAAACACAATGTGGCTACTTTTTTTATTTATAAGCAACAAGAGATCTTTTATATGCACAGACAGGACAGCACAGACCACGGGCTTTGATAAGCCACTTTGGACCACTGGTCTGCAACTAAAGTATACCTACCTACTAAGTCTCTCTTGGTTGGAACCAGTACCTAGATTAAAAATTCAGTGCTTAGACAGAGATTTGATACCAGTAGCTACCAGCCTTGGAACAGTACTATAAAACATACTATGAACAATAATATACCTGTGTCAATCCAATCAACGTCAAGACCATTGTATGCACTATGTAGTCTACTCGTTATCAGTTTCAGCTGGATTATCTGCCGAGAAACAACGTTATTCGCCTTGGTTACATCAATCTCAACTTCCGGATTGTTTATCTGATTTACAACACCATCTTTCTGAACATCAGGGATGTATCTGTAATTAAAATCATTGTAAAGTCAACTGACATTTTTGTACAAATGTTCAATAGCAATTGTACAGAAAAATTAACAAAAAGTGATTTTTTTTCTCTGTCCAAGATTATCTGCAGTTCAAAACAATAGTACATTAAAATACATCATGGGTATTTGTAATTTGAAATAATTGTACCGTAAAACTAATCACAAAGATTTAGTTTGTTTGTACATCATGGATTATCTGTAATTCAAAACAACTACATAAAAAAACAGTTATCTTTTTGTACATGATGGATGATCTAGAAATTGAAATCAACAAGTATTTAACTTTTTCAACATCAAAATTTATCTATAAAATATTCTGGAGGTGATCAGGGCACAGAATTAGCAGGTTTCCTAACCAACCCAGTACTTTATGTTAAGATAAATACATGCATCTGAAAATGTAACTATATGAAGTTTTATGCAAATTTTAACAAGTCCACTAGAAAATAAACGACAATTAGAAGCAAGTGGTCCTTTATATGAACCTTCTAAGACAGGACAGCAAGTAGATCAGTCCCATTGTGTTTGGGATGTTTGGTCCAATAGTAACAAGTTTTCACAGTTTAGATACTTTACAGGCATGGCACAGATCTAGGTATGAAGATTCTAGTAGATACGAGGTTATGCTTGATTCAGAATTATTGGGGAGGGGTGGGCTAGAGCTACCCCCCAGATCCCCCTGTTCTGCCATACCTGCTTTAACAATAATGACAATACCATATAATTGACATGTATGAAATCAGGTTTTATAATCTGGAATTTATGTTTTACAAACACAGACTTTTAGCTATGTTCTGTTCCATCCACTGATCCACATAGCTCACATGACTGAGGAAGATCCATGGACAACAATAAATTATTTAAAACTATATCAACTTCATGTATGTGCATGCTTAAAAAAAAAAAAAATCTTCATAACAAAACTGTCTCAGGCTGATGTTCATGACAATATCTTTAGAACATAAATACGGCAGGGAAAAACAATTGTACAACTGTTCTAAACCTTATCAAGGGCAGAATTAATGGGTTAAAGTCTAGTTTGGAATTAAAACTGTCTGACAAAAAGTGCACTTGAAAAAGATTATTAATGGAACACCAAGCATGACTAAGATGAACAAACCTTTCGTTAGACACTCCTGCAACACAAAAGTCTGTGAATAATTGATCTGAATGAGCAAACACTGGTGTCATTGTATATTATGTGTTTTGTGTGATCCAAACTGCAAGGGATCATCTCAAAAATGTACATGGGGTTCAGATAGTGCATATAAAAGATCCCTTGCTGTTTATCAATAAGAGTAGCCACATTAGTGTATTGGCAGCGGGTTTCGTCTCTGCTACTAACACTAACCTCAATCCTGAGTTGTGTCCCCAGGACAGTGTGCTTAAACCTTAATTGGCTAAAAGCACGAAAATAAATACAACCAACCTACATTGGGGTCTAGGAATCTGACATACCACACTATATGAACAATGTACATTTGGGTCTAGGAATCTGACATACCACACTATATGAACAATGTACATTGGGGTCTAGGAATCTGACATACCACGTCATATGAACAACGTACATTGGTGTCTAGGAATCTGACATACCACCTCATATGAACAATGTACATTGGGGTCTAGGAATCTGACATACCACGTCATATGAACAACGTACATTGGGGTCTAGGAATCTGACATACCACGCTATGTGAACAATGTACATTTGGGTCTAGGAATCTGACATACCACGCCATGTGAACAATGTACATGTGGGTCTAGGAATCTGACATACCACGCCATATGAACAATGTACATTGGTGTCTAGGAATCTGACATACCACGCTATATGAACAATGTACATTGGTGTCTAGGAATCTGACATACCACGCTATATGAACAACGTACATTGGTGTTTGGACATCTGACATACCATACCATCTGGTTAATGGCATTTTGATATCAATCTTAACAAACAAGATTACCTCTCTACAAAAACATTTTTATATCCAGGGTTATACCCCACTTCCATCCTCGTTGTCATTGTTTCTTTTATTTAAAGAAATACACTCACTTTTCAGTTACACGTGTAGGAATATCTTTGCATACTAAACATTATATTACTATAACATCAATGTGATGATAGAAATCAAAGACAAACTAAAATAATTTGCCTATGAAGACTTGATCTACAGTCCATCAACACCTAGAACCAGCTCTTTATCCTACTGCGCTAATCAGACGAGTTTGTAAAAGGTGGATTAAAATTCCTAATCAATCCTTTTTTCTGAGAGCAACACGAATTATGGAAAATAACAGAATTTAATGATTATTTTCTATCTAACATGTGCATGTGAAACACATGTATATATCAAGATTGTAGTTTGAAAACTGGATCTTGAAATTTCTCCACTATTGTGTTTATATAACTTAAACTTATTATTGTTATGTTATAGACTATTTGTAATAGTTTAATTTAATAACTTGACCGGAAGTGGGTATAAGTAAGTTATACCCACACTTATCGGTGAATATTCTACAGTTTTGGTCGTGAGGATCTCCTCAAGTTCGCCTCAGAGGCCCCACGACCAAAATTGTAGGATATTCACCGATACACCTCGTAAAGTGTGGGTATAACTATTACTTAATTTATTAAAAATGATTAAAAATGGAATAATTTGAACTATAGAAATAATCAAATTTATAGCCAGTTTGTATAAAATTAGCAAGCCATCTGTATGAACATAAAAAAATGTCTACTTGTCAGAAGTGTTAGCATTAAAATGAACAGTACTAGTGAAAATTTGTTTCATGTGTATGTGTTGGGGGTGGGCAGGGTAGAGGACGGTGCTCATCTTTGAAATAATTTGGTTTTAGGAAATTTTACAAAACTTTGGGTACTACAAATTATTGAAAATTAGCCAATTTAAACAAATGCAAAAATGATTACCCAATTTGTATTAAAAAAATATATAAATAATTTAGTTTGCTAAGGGCAGGTCTATCTTATATGAATCTTAGTATAGCACAATGTTTGAGATTTCTGAGACAGCCCCCAATGGGTGCAGTTTTGCCAACACTCACAAAGAAGCTGGTGAAATGAAATCTTGGTGAATGATCACACAAACTGTGATGTCTCGTGACAAAGAGCAATCTAACCATATCACCTACATGAACGTGGCTCAGTAAAATCTGTTCCTTTCAGCTACAAACATATTATTTTAAACTTACTGTCTACATTTATTATCACTACCAATCATGTTATTAACATTATCTTTGGCTAATATGTCTTTTACTTATGTATTGAATAATATCTTCCTAGAATCTCCTAATTTAAAAATTAATTTTAATTTAAATTTAGATTATTTTTAATTAACCCTTTCCGACTTTGGAATGGAAAATCCTGCTACAAAAAAAAAAATCAATGTTCAGACTTCAGAATGGGAAATCCTGTTGTGTCTTTTTAACTTGTATTTACCACTAAATTTGTCATAACTTGACATGCGCTGTTTAGGTAATGCTAAAAACAACATCCCCTTAGAAATGAAGAGTGGTTTGCTGTGAAAATGTTCTGGTTTTTATTGTCAATTTTCAGCCAATTTTGTGTCGAACTGTAATGTCGTTATCGATTTTACGTGGCACGGTGTTCTCATAAAAAAAATGACCAAGATAGTGATGTTCCATCAGAATATGAGAATAAAAACTCAGATGGAATGCAAGTAGGTGAAATAGTATGACAAATTCAAGATGACATACTACTTCTGAGACATATGCACATTGTCGGAGAGTGAGTTTATGTCCTTATAACATTGAATTAATACAATAAATACCTGTATTTATATATGATGAGATAATTGTTAAAGGAAATTCATTTATCTTTACAAATATACTTGAACAACCACGAATAATAAAAAAAGTTATCATCAATTAAATTTATCCTTTAACTGCTAAGATATATCAATTCCTGGGGCACTTTGAAGGCAATGGCTTAACGAGTCTGAAAGGGTTAATATATTCCTTTATTAAATAAGGGTCAGAGTTAAAATTAGTCTCATATTTTAAATACACATCAAAATAATCCGTCTGTGGAACAGTAAAGAGAATGAATGGGTTCCATTTGGAAATCTCTCAGGAAACAAATTTCAATTTTATTTTTTAAACTTGCCAACTGTAATTTTTACTCACTTTTGGCAAGCAGACTTTTACTTTCTGCACCCTGGCCCGAGTAGTTTCATTAGATGGGAATTATAGACAGGGGTTTACCAGACTAATAAAACCTACATAAAGGTGAAACAAAACATCACTTAGACCCACAAAAATACAGATACAGACTCTCATGGAAGGTATAAAATATCAAAAACATTTTAATTATATACTGTAAACCGTATTAATATTGTGACATGTTATTTTTACGAATACACACTTTAACGTATGTTCGCAACTTTTAAATTTTACGAATTGCTTTTTTGTTTTTTACCTTTAAAAAAACCCCCATATATATATAATGATTACAGGACATGTGATAACACGTAAGTCACGTGCATTGACAGGGTTTTCAGCACTCATCACTATAAATGCTGCACTTCATAACTGCCTCGTATTTTTTTCAAAAAATATTGATTAAAAATACTGTTTTTCTTTGTAACAACACAATAAGTACAACCAAGGTGTGAGATTTACATACTCGTACATAGCTTCCAACTCTAACCTGCCAACATTAAACAATCCCTTCAGAAATGACTAAAACAGCACTGATCTCCGATTGTTGTACCGCTACTTTGAACTTCTGTTACACGTCATCATCTCGTGTTGGTCTAGTAATAACTATTTTTAGTCTAAGCATGTACAGCTCTAATTATCAGATTTATTATATTTCTATCGTGCATTGATAATAATTATTTATTTGGGTATCACATTGACTACTTGTAAATAGAATAAACAATAATACAGTTGAGCACCACACTTTTGTTTAATTGTTAATACAATTTAGAAATATCAAACAATGTTCTCACCCTAATTTTGATTATTATTTATTTATTTACTTTATTATAAATTTTTAAAAATAATTGTCAATAGTGCTCATGCCAGTCGATCTAGTAAAACACACCTATTTTTGGTATGGTTGTTAGAAGTTACAGTATCTGGAAAAGCGGCATTTCCGTTTATTCGACATTAAACAGTTATCTGGTACTGAGTAAAAAGGATTATGCATCTGATGTACAGCTCATGACTTTAGTATTATAACAACTACCATTTAGTTGTCACTGACTGAGTGGCCCCAATAGGAGGGGAAATAACACAACTTACATAAGCTGTTATTTTTGCATTATTCAACGAGAGTAGCCTTCTGGTATGCTAGCAATACACGCAGAAAATGTTTTATATATGCACTTGTATGTTTTTGGTTTAAACATGCATCGCAACCTGCAGAAAACTAAATTTGATCACCAAAATGAGTCATATGTTACCCAATCCGAATAAGACTGGAACAACAGATGATGCAAACAACGAAATTGTGAAAGATATGGGCGACACCAAAAGTGTGAATAACAGCAAATGAAAATGTGAAGAATATGAGATTTTCAGCGATGAACAGCGTGCAATAATTGCCAGATATACCACAGAGAATGGAAATATGAAAGGAGCTAGACACTTCATGTCTGTGTTAAAGTTGGAAAAAAACTGAATGAAAGAACTATGCGGACTTGAAAAACAAAATATTTGAACAAGTTGAAGGAACTGAAAAAGCTCGCCGCGACAGCAGAACTACTGAATCAGAAACGAGGTCAACCCGTGTTGTTGAGGAAATATGATGAAAAAGTGATTGAACACATTTTGGCTCTAAGGAAATGTGGTGGAATTGTGAACAGGCATGTTGTCATTGCTACAGCAACCAGAATTATGAAACATTTCAACAGAAGAGTCCTTTCTGAGTTTGGCGGAACAGTAAGACTCATAAGAACTTGGACGGAATCATTTATGGCGAGAATGGGACTGGTACAACGAAAGGGCACGAAAGCTGCGCGGAAACTACCTGATAATTTCGAAGAAGTGAAAAAAGAGTTTCTGTTATGGGTAAAACAGCAATCGACGAGAAATTGATACCACCTGAGTTAGTGATTAATTTTGATCAAACTGGCCTTAACATTGTTCCTGTTTCAGACTAGACAATGGATGTACAAGGGAGCAAACAGGTTGAAATCATTGGACACAACGACATACAACAAATTACTGCATTAATGGGGTGCGTATCAGATGGAACAATGTTTCCTTACAACTGTTGTATAAGGGGAAAACAGATTGGTGTCATCCGAAGATAAAGTTTCCAACAGAATTTGATGTTTTTCATACCGAAAATCACTGGAGCAATGAGGGATCCATGCTCAGATACATCGACACGTTACTCATTCCGTATATTTAAGGCATTAAAGAACAACTGGATGTGCCGCTGCGACAACATGCAGTTATAATTCTGGATGTGTTTAAAGCTTACAGGTGCGAAAGTGTGATTGCGAAATTGAAGGAAAAGTGTGGTAAGGTTGTGTTTCTATCAGCTGGCTGCACTGCAGAACTCCTGCCATTAGATTTATTAGGGAACAAAGACTTTAACAGTTTCAAACTCCACTTTCCACTTCGTTAAAGTGCCCCAGAAATTGATATAACTCAGCAGTTAAACAAAGGATAAATTTAAAGATGGTTAATTGATGATAACTTTTTTATTATTCATGGTAGAAAGTTGGTTA
>JAULBS010093687.1:0-17026 GCA_032355785.1 Symmetromphalus regularis | reverse complement strand
AACAGCATGTATGAGTCACCCTTTATTAAAGTCTGGACACTAACGTCATGACAACACTATACAAACAGCATGTATGATGTCACCCTTTATTGAAGTCTGGACACTAACGTCATGACAACACTATACAAACAACATGTATGAGTCACCCTTTATTGAAGTCTGGACACTAACATCATGACAACACTATACAAACAACATGTATGAGTCACCCTTTATTGAAGTCTGGACACTAACGTCATGACAACACCATACAAACAGCATGTATGATGTCACCTTTTATTTAAGTCTGGAGTTAAGATGGTTAGATAGCACGAATTGTGCTAAATTCAAGTTTTAGCCAGAAAATAAAGTTACCTTCGTGTGACATTCTCGGGTTGCCAATCAGCACTAACAGTGGCCTTAATCCACTTAATAGGTGGGGCCATCTCAAAAGTAAGAAACACAAAACATCAACTCATTTAATTACATAAACCACCAATGGTGGAACATGTACAAAGCAGTGATGTCGTGTGTTAAAAACAATGTAATAAAACTGTGGGAAAATAATAGAAGAAACACAAAAAATAACTTCTTTAAAAATGGTATGGTTAATTGCTTTAAATTTTACAACTCAACAGCAAAGAATACATAAATACATAAAATATCTATGTACACAATAATGGTGGAGGGTGATTCAAACAGTAACACATGAAAAATAATTAATACCCATGTAACAATATATAATTATCTATATAAAACAATATGAAATATAGAATTAAATTACATACTTTGATATCTACCAAGGTTATGGTATTCAGCTCTTTAATGTTTCCAGTACTTAAAAGTTGATTAAGAAATAATAATAAGATTTAAATTTTTGTCCTGGTCATTAAATTGATTACAATAAAGTATAAAATGAAATTCATTAGAATTACATACATGTATTCTATGGGCTCTGTCAATATTTCTATATAGACCAAATTCTATTTTTAAATTATGTGCACTTATTCTAATTTTTACTAATTCTCTCAAATAAATCACAGATATAGCTTTTTTAAATATTGATAAAGACTATCTTTTGAAATTATTTTTATTCTTCCATAGCATTCCTGTATGAATATATTACACATTCTCTCTTTAATTAATGATATTAAAGAAATCATTATTTACATTGCCAACATTCCATATATATAATTTAAACCAAGTCTGTTGAGTTCTTGTCTAATATTTTTTTTTTTTAGAATATACATTTACAAAATGTAGGTATTTAAAGTGCAAATAGTTACTGGTTTAAAACAAAATTAAAAGTCACCACAAATTATGTACTGTTGATTGTCAAAGTCCTCGATAAATTTCAGTATATTTTCAAAAAGGTTATCATCACATATATTAATATTAGAGGAAGGTGGCAGAGTATTCATCTTGTTTTGGACCAGAAATATACACAATCATTTTCAATCCAAGTCTGCCAATTAAACAGCAGTTTTTTCAAAGACAATTACCTCATCCATAATCAAAAATCCTTTTACTATACACCGCATACAAACAAATGCAAACAACGTCCAAAACCAAAAAATTAAATGAAAACTTAAACAGGTGGAATTTGCCACCAAATACAAGTATGGTCAAGTGTCCACTATTCATGCCTGTTGTCTTTTTGTGCCCTTTACGGAAACGGCAATATGTCGCGTGCCCATGAGCTCCCCATACTGTTCTCGCTGCAATATCAAACATTAAGCATTAACAAAGTTACAAGATGAACTATGGACTTGAAAATTTACCAGTTTTCACTAATCCCAAAAATCAGCTTTCTAAACCAAAAATTTTCAAAAACGTTATCCGATTAATTCTCTGAGCAGTTCGTCTGCTTTGTTGACCTTCTTTACTACCTTGTGACATCAAATAAAAACCATCTGAGGCCAATTCTAAAAACATTATTAGTTTTTCAACGAATAGGGGTAAAATGACTTCTAACATTATTGGAAGATAAAAATGATTGGATTATACATATGCGATTCAAATCAATAATAATAATGAATGTTATCTTTTTGCTGGTTTTTGTTTGTTTATTATTATTATTATATATGATTAGGTGATATTTTTTTGTCACCACTTTTCGTCAGATCAACCCAATGAACAATAAATTGTTAGGTCGTTTCTGTGTTGTAGTGTTAATAGTTGAAACATTAATGGTTTTTCAATTGACACTGCAGTTATAATCTTGTTGAATTTTGATGACAATTCTTTAACAATGTTAAATTTAAAGGAAAAAAAAAGAGAGAGAAACAAAAAAATACAAGTTATTCAAAAGTCCTGAACAACCCTTAATGCTACTGGCATGGCGTACACTGGTTTTTGTAAAAAGCATGAAAAGACGACACTCATCTGCTGTCATGCTAGATTTCAAAGGATGTTTTCAACCAGCATTTTAACAATAAATACTACTTTGTGCTTCCTTTCTGATATATGTAAATTAATCATATAAGGGCACTTGATAAGGTTACTAAACATTTATTTATTTATTTTGTCATTCTTAGTAGATATCCTGACATAACTGTTATGGGGCACGGAAAGTGCTCGGCGCTGTTGTACCTGTCTCAATGATGAGCTGACATCTGATTGGTTGAAACAAACATCAACAAAATGGCTTGACCAACAAATGTACATAAAGTCATGCATTTGCAATACTAACAATAACACACAATATAATACACACTTGAATGAAAACAATTTTAACATCTTGCTTAACATACATGTGTGTATCACATTTCAACAGAAATAATATTGTTATACTGTTTACTTATACTGCCTTCAGTATATTTGCATGGATAAAGCCAAAATCTAAAAAATGAATATACATGTATGTACATGTATACATTTGTTTTGAAAAAGAAATATTTGTGTTTTATCTTTGGATCTGAATGCAGTACCATAAGGCCATCTTTACAAATATGTTGATTTGCCGTAACATCTAAATCTAACAAATTTGGGATAGGTACATGTAGGTAGGTAAATATTATTCTTTTTATTCACAATCACCAATAAAAAACATTCCTAGTATTAACCATTACAACCTTGATTTGAGGGTTGAACTCCAGGGTGTCATCAATCCTTTGAGATGCATCAACAGTAAGTTTTGATGCAGTGGGGTTGTTTATTTTCATGGCGACTGTGACAATCATATTCATATTGTCTTCTGTCAATGCGTCCGGGCAAATATCAGCAATGACATCCGACCATATCTTCTGTGTGTCCAACATTTTCAGGCTGTTGGAGGGTGGGAAAAAAAACCTTGGTCGCTACAGAAAATTGTAGTCAGCAATTCAAGCCAGGTGTTAAAAATAAATAATTGAGTCAGACCCAATTTCATTGAGTTGGTCGGGTTATGGCAAACAAGTATGTTTTTAATGATGGCCTAACAGTAACAGTCACATGAAAGTGACTTTTCATCTGACCCATCAAACCACTGGTTAGAGGTTAGAGGTAGTGATGTGCAGTTAACCATGGAATCACATCTGTTTCAGTTGGAACAAAAAATACCATACTTTTTGTTTCTCCAATTTTCATAACCCCACCCCACGTTGAAAGTAGTGGGTAATAACAAAGAGAATACAAATGTAACAATTAAATTACTATGTTAATGGATGTTAATTAACTTCATTTAAAAAATTGATATAGTTTTTGTTGTTAAATATTAAAACTGGTTTATACTTCATTAAGAGAAAGTTATTTTTTTAGAGTAAGAATTAGTCACAGGCTTGAAATGTTGTGATAGCAACTGTCGATTTTTATTAGGGAATGAGTTAACATTCGAGAGCTTAAATTGTATTTTAATCAGAAATGCATGAGTACAATAGTTTTAGACTTGTTAAGAAACTT
Source organism: Symmetromphalus regularis (assembly GCA_032355785.1). Lineage (NCBI taxonomy): Eukaryota > Metazoa > Mollusca > Gastropoda > Neomphalida > Neomphalidae > Symmetromphalus > Symmetromphalus regularis. The sequence continues at coordinate 13,168 of JAULBS010093687.1, read as the reverse complement.
AGAGAAATACTGGTACATATTTTAGAGGAATTTAAAATTTGCCTACATCTCCCGTTATAATCCACAGTAATTTTTGAAATGTTTAAAAATAAAAGTAACTGTTATAATTTATATTATTATGTAACTAGAAACAAATAGAGAAATTTTGACTTTGGGTTTTAATAAATTTAACTTTTTAACCAAAAACAGTTTGTGGGTGATTTGTAAAGACTCATGGAACAAGTGAATTACAATATTAAACATTGATCTACACCCCACAACAAAAGCAGATTTGTAATAAGTAAGAACTGGATTAGGTCACTTTATAATAAAGAAAATATAATGGGTAAAAGCTAATTGCTTGATTATATGAATCCTGTATGGAAATACTGTGCAATGTCAGACAAAAACAGCTGCGTGCAAGTTATGTGCCAAAGATATTGAAGCCAATTAACTTATGACAACACATTGCAAACAAAGTAAAAGTGAAGTTTGTTTTATTTAACGACACCTCTAGACAACATTGATTTTTATCTTATCCTCAGCTATTGGACGTCAATCATATAGTCATTCTGACATATTTATTTTTAGAGGAAACCCACTGCTGCCACATAAGCTACTCTTTCTGATAAGTAGCAAGGAGTCTTTTATATGCACCATCCCACAGACAGGACAGCACATACCATGGCCTTTGATGAACCACTAGTTGGAACTGAAAATAGCCCAAGCTGCAATTGGGTCCACTGAGAAGCATCGATCTGATGAAAGACTGCTTCATAGGCAGACCTGCTAGTGTTTGAGCTACATCCCACTCCCACACACTGTAAACATGCACACATCCATAGCATGTTTGCGTTACTTGGAACATGGTTTTTGACAAATCAAAAACAAAATATATAACTTACCTCATTAATGTTGATATTTTTTTTAATACATGTAGTATTTTTAATTAAAAAAATGTCCTATTTTTTGTTTAGGTTGGTTTGTCCATTGGTTCTATTATGTTTAAATGACAAGTCAAAAGTAATTTTTTTACATTTCGAGCCGGCATTATTTGGACAGCCATTTTATTTGGTGTAGAATTTATGTATAAATATATTTATCACATCAATAATATCAATGCCGTATTTGCAAAATATTATTTATTAAAGCAAAAATGATAAAAGGGATATGAATATTACCGGAAATGTTCTGAATGTTAAAATGTACAGTTATCCTTGCTGTCATCTGCCAAGTGTTATTAACGAGGTGCAATTTTTTCGATTTTATTTTACGAGGTAATGAGGAATATTTTAAATTATTATTTAACAAAGTAATGAAAAAAATTGGAAGATAGGACATTTTTGCTATTTTCAAAACTCTAGTCCTTTTTCGCTCAGGTTCATGCAAACTAAAGTAATCGACAAAAATCCAAGTTCCAAGTAGCATAAACAGACAACAGTTTTGAATTCAAACATTTGAAAAAAAAAAAGCATTAAAGCAAAGACTACAATCAAACAAAGAGTCCAACCTATTTATTCACCAATCCCTTTATCTGCCTCCATTATTTCAATAATACTACATGACATTGTACATGTGCCAAAATAAAAAAAATGCCATCATTTTATACATAGTTTGTAAATACCAAGAGATTGGAGATTCAGAGTTGTGATTCTGTGTAACTCTGTTAATAATCGCCTCACATCAAGGTTCAAACACGAATGTAACAATAAATTATAATAATAATCTTTATTTTAATGAAGGTGATAGGTTTGGTATGAATGAATTTGAGGTTTCCACAAAGAATATCATGCAGTGTAGTGTACAATTTAAACTGTTATCGGGACATTGAAATTTAGTATACAGTAACCCATTTTATTTTGCATAATCCACTTACTATAAATCATGAAATTAACGCATCCCTAAATAAATGCAAGTGACAGTGGTCAGACTAAAATATACTGAAAATTAACGCATCCCTAAATAAATGCAAGTGACGGTGGTCAGACTAAAATATACTGAAAATTAACGCATCCCTAAATAAATGCAAGTGACAGTGGTCAGACTAAAATATGACTGGAAATTAACGCATCCCTAAATAAATGCAAGTGACGGTGGTCAGACTAAAATATGATTGGAAATTAACGCATCCCTAAATAAATGCAAGTGACAGTGGTCAGACTAAAATATACATGAAATTAACGCATCCCTAAATAAATGCAAGTGACGGTGGTCAGACTAAAATATGACTGGAAATTAACGCTGTGATCTATATGTCTGCCCATCAGTTTATAATAAAAACTAAAACAGCAATCAAAACTTGACACATTTGTCCCAAGGCAAAATATGAAAATTGGAACCAAAGCCTAATTTCATAACTGCACATCATTAGTTAGAGGTCTAGAAACAGTAATTACTAAAACTAAAAAGACTTACGTTTGGGGAAAAGCTTGACCACTGCAATTACACAGAATACAATGGCACCAAGTAAACCAATCACACAGAATGCAACAGCAGCCTTCCATTTTGAATCTTGATCAACTGAAACAAAATATAAACTTACAATTAATGTATGTCATCAATATGTTTGTATTACTATAAACCTAAACAAACATTGCTTAAACTTGGTTAAGTAGCCAATCCAAGGGGTTCCCCTTCTCGTATTCTTTTTTCTTTTACTTTTTCCGAGTGAGACATGAAAATTTACCATTTTTTCCCCAGTCCTATTCACTCAACACATATGTACCCCCCCCCCCAAACACCCTTTCACAAATCCTGCATCCGCACCTTACATGACATTTGTTTTTATCACACTAGGGGTTGAAATAATGTCTAGAGGTCAAGTGGCCAACTACTTGAATTGTCCTCTGGGTAAATAATTTCTGTTTTGTTTTAATGACGTCACTAGAGTACATAGATTTATTTATCATCAGCCATTGGACGTCAAACATTTGATTATTTCTACCCACTATCAATGTGAGCCAGCCTCCGACGGGTTTTGAACCACTGTTTTCATTTTGACAGTCTGATGTCCTACCGCTTGACCACTAAAGCTCACCCGAGTGAATCAAGTTAGAAGCCATTGGTGATTAGGGCTAAATCTGACAATTGCCAAAATATCCATGTTGTTTAATTGAGTTTAATAATATGTGATAAAACAGGAATAAATTGAAAAGAATGAATAAAATAAAAAAGATAATGTCTGAATTTGACCAAGGTTTATATAAATAAAAAATTGTATTATAATTATTTTTATAATGTATTTTTCTGATGTGTCAGTGAGACATGTTTTTTATGTCAAATGTGTTCTCCTAAAATAAATATTTTGAACCTGAATTTTTTACACTGTACTTTAGTCACACAGTTCTCCTAGTACAGAATACTGTAAACTGTTCACAAATTTCCTCTCTCTTTTTTACTGCATGAAAATGAGAAATTCCTGAATCACCACACTGGAATGATTTTCCAATTTGGAAGTGATGGCATAGTCCTTTATATCATGTAACACAGAGGACAGTTGTATGACATTAAACCTTTGGTTTAAAATGTCTAACATCAAATTTCACACAGATCAATGTGAAAACAGTGATGAGAGCAAGTGTTTTGTATGAACAGCATATCCCGTCGGACTGCTAATGCCTACTGACGTGTGGTTTCTCATTTTTTGATGTTTTCTCACTAACAAACATGTGTACATGTATTATATATTATAACTGCCTACTGGGGTAATAATTATTTATACTCACCATCTCTGTTGGAAGCAAGCAGACCAACGTCGGTCATAGCCAAGGCAAAATCACAAATTCCCCATATTAATAAAATGATCGCAATAATTTTTGTCGCACCTGAAAGGTAAAATATTGTAATCTGCATGAATAACAGTTTTATCATGAACAAAACCAGAGAAATTTTAGCCAATTTATGAATGCAACAAAGAATGTATATTTTTAAGACAAATTAAATGATTGTAAACAGTCATTTGCAAAAGTTTAAGACCAAACACGATTTTAAGAAATAAATTTGATAAAGCTGTGATGTTTTGGCTTTCATACCAATTTATATATATATATATAATTAAGTTTATTTCACCAAAAGTATAATACAACACAATTTGAAACTTAATGACATCTAAAAGTGTGAGTGTCACTACTTTTCAGTATTTAGTATGTCCTTTGCTGTCAAAGACAGTTTGGACGCGATGCGGCATGCTGGATACCAGAGATCTGCAGTACTCCTGGGTGATTTCAGTGACCCAAACTTTCTTGATTGCTTACCTCAGGTTCTCAGCACTTGACGGTTGCTGTTATTCCACCTTATCCTTCATAATAGTCCACAGATTCTCAAATGGATTGAGATCTGGGCTGTTCCCAGGCCATTCTAGCACACGGATCTTGTTTTTTTCTTGAGGTGATAAGGAGTGCCATCTTGCAGAAAAACCGTGCAGTTTCATTGTGGCTCAGGGCACAATATTTTATGTGAACCATGTTCATGTGTTGGTTATGCAAAATTAAATTTACGTGAATCACAAATCGGTTATGTCGTGACCTGTAGACATTCAGAAATTAAAACTTGCCAACTTCACGATTACAGGAAGTTTATTCATGCAGATGTACATGTAATGATGTATTCCGACAAATGTTTTAGAATGATTTTTAGATACTTGATGTGCAGCAAACCATTAGACAATGCTATATTGTAATAGTTGTAACTTGTGACCGGTCTAAACAAAGAATGCTGAGTATAGTCGAGCCAAAAGTTTTAATGAAATGTCCATGGACACTGGGGAAGGCTAAATTATCTGCTGCTATTTCATCTTTAGGCATATAATTATGCTAACGTAATATTTGATTGCCTATAATTTCACAAATGCCGAAAACATTTTTAATGTTAACAGGTCTTACAAAAGTTTTAAAATACATCGCAGAATGAGCTTTAAAAAAACAAACATTTGCAACGTCACTGTAGATAAAGTGAAAGTAGCTTGAACAAAAAACATTAGTGTACTTTAGTGAGTTTCACGTGTCAGTCTTCTTGTTGGATACCGTTGAAAAGATAATGAAGTTGCAATGAAGCAAGACATACTTAACACATGTGAACAAAAACAAAGACTAAGTTTATTTCCACTCAGGCCATTATACAACAATACATTCAGTAAGCGGAACGAGAATATACTGTTCACAAACTTAATCCTAAATTGACACCACGTTTCAAAGTAAACATAGGCAGCCATTCACTGATTGATGTTTTAAGTGTGGTCGTTTTATCGATAATGCCGCTGACTATGTGTCAAACTAACCAAATGATTGACATCCAATAGCCGAAGATTAATAACCAATGTGCTCTAGTGGTGTCGTTAAACAAAACAACAAAAAAACAAAATAATCCAGGGTAATACTAATGGCTGCACGCATAGAAAAAAATTACTGTGTTTTGGAATTGTTAAGTTTCGAGGTTTGTTGTATTTTAACTGTGTTTTTTTATCGAGACTCTGAATACCTGTACCGAAAATAAAAACTGGAGAAAAAAGGGGTGTGGGGTGGGGGCTAAACAATAAAATAATTTATCACAGATTTTAGTGATCCTCGATTACTTTGCTTTATCTGCTGTATGCAATTCATGTGAACTGACAATGATTTTATTCATAAAAAGGTTCTGTGTATTCGTTGAGATAAACACAGCCAAATCAAAGCAAGAACAAAGCTATGAAAACTCTTTTATGTTTCTGTTTCAAATATCAAACATCACACCTTTACCTTTTATTACCTTTAGCCTAATGATTATAGGCATTTTATTGCTCCTAATTAGTACCTGCAATTCATGTGATTTAACAATGATTTTATTCATAAAAGGGTTCTGTATTCATTCAAATAAACACAGTCAAATCAAAGCAAGAACAAAGCTAAGATCCATTTATGTTTCTGCTTCAAATATCACACCTACTCCTTTAATTACCGTTAGTCTCATGATCATAGACATTTTATTGCCCCTAATTAGTACCAGAAATACCTTTCTGGGGTGGGCTCCAATGATTAGCCGAGTTTGCATACTGCAGAGGTTTATTGCTAAACATCAATAATTAGTGATATATTTTCATAAGATAGTTGTCTTGCCATGATGTGTTGATTAAGAAGTATTTTGAGCATGGTTGCTAAGGATTTTCAGTGAGGTTTGGTTTTAGACAATTAAGAAACTTCGACGGCCATTTTCTCTGAAGTAACAGTCAAGACCTTCCCATTTTCAAAATGGCATAGCTCAGTCAGTAGAGGCACTGATTTTACACAATAACGGACACGGACGGAATTGCGAAAAAACCTATCTGAAAAAGGAACTCACAATTTTTTTTCCGAAAACAGTATTACTCGTCTCCAAGTAGCACAGTTTATTAATTAAATGGCTTTTCCAGTGTCCATTTTGGAAACAAAAAATTGTCGATACTTGACTACACATGTTACGCTAAATTAGTTTGGCGCATAGACGATCACTAGTTCTAGCACTAATTTCTGTCTCTATATCTATATTTTTTTTAATTGTTTATTTATTCTTTTTTTATGGCTTTCTGTTCAAGTTCTCTGACAGTTACGCGAGTTAGAGATTTATTACATATTTTCGGCCAATTTATTTATAATATTCATCATAATTTAAAATGATGGAAATTGGTTTTCATGTTCTGTAAATAAATGATACAATTAAAGTTATTTTATATGTAATCTATTCTAATTATATTTGGAGATTTTCGCCCCCCAAAAAACGAGAATTACAGAACCTAAATAAATGTAATTGTGTATTAAACAAGTTTCAAATAAAGATTTTTGTTGTTTTGTTTTTTTTGGGTTTTTCATGCGTGCATTCGTGTATGTGTGTGTATGTTTAATTGAAAATATTTCAATGGAACATAAAATGAAATTATAAAATTTACTGAAATGGAAAAAAAACTAATTTGTTAAATTCTGAAACAGAAAAGGAGAAAATCTGAAACAGAAAATCAGTGTCTCTAGTCTACATGTAAGTCAGTTTTCAATATTTTGACATGATTTAAATACCATTTAAAAATTAATTGTATGTAGAATGTGGATATTGCAATAACTCATTTTTCATATTTTAGTCATTGTGACTGGTTTAGCCTGAATGGGTGACACATATTATCTTTTTTCAACTGAAATTGGTACAGGTCTGCCTGTTTAAGATATGTTTAGTAATTAGTATAATAATTATGTTTAAAATATGACTTCATTGCATCTTGGTAATTAATCAAACTGTATCGCAGTATGTATTACAATATGGGTTTGCTGTATCACGATATGTCTCAAGACAGTTTTGGCCATATCGTTGCACCCCTATTAATAATGTATGATTTATTCTGCCTGGAGGCAAGTGGTCACCGGACCTCTTAATGTCATTTCAACCCTTGATGATGAGCTTTCACTCTTTTGTAATTTGCTATACTGAGCACTGTCTTAGGCAGAGATATGTTTTGATTAAAATATCATCCATATTCATTAGGTTTTACTTTTGTGGATGTATTGCAATATGTGTTTGCTGCATCACAATATATCGCAATACAGTTTTGGACATATCGTTGGACCATTATTATACATACAGCTACTAAACCAGTTTCTACTGTAATTGTTTTTACTTTACCGCCACATAATACTCCTGGCTCACAGACATCCCTCCTCGTTTCATTGGCTTTTCCTTTGCAATGATAACCTGGTGCTGGTCTAGGGTTATCACAAACCCTCGTTCTCACACTGCTTTGAACAGAGCGGCCACATGTTACAGGGCAATCTCCTTGCATAAATTTACCCCACAGACTCCATCCACCATACACTAAAAACAAAATTAACAAAATAAATAAAAATGTCTTTAATAAAATATTAGAAACTAACCTAATGGAAAGATTTACAATAGCTGAATTTAATTTCCAAATCAACTGATTTAGATTTCCCTATCCATGCATGATTAAAATTAAAATAATGTGTGTGTGCATGCGTGCATGCATGTGTGTATTGAATAAATAACCTACATATACCTCATTAATGTACATACATGCATATTTGCAAAAATGTATTTATTAAAGCGCAAAAACGATGAACGAGATATGAATATAACCAGAAATGACCAAGATGTTCTGAATGTTAAAATGGGTAGTTACTCCCCTTTGTAATGAACTCGTCTGCCATCTTATAATTTCATTGTTAAAAACCTTTTCCCATTTTTTAAAAACCAGTTATGCAAATCAAATTCAGTTATGCGAATTTGTTTGGCAAAACCTATTTTTCGATTTTTCGATTATGTAGATTCTGAATTTGTGCAGGTTTATACATGTACATGTACTGTAGATGAAGAGTGAAAAAGTATATCCAAACAGTAGGAAATTCAATACTTTTAGATCATTATTAACAACTAATTTTTTTTTTTTTAAAGCTATATAACTCAGTGGATACCATTTCTAATAAACAGAAAAATAAGGTGTTACTTGGGAATGGCTATCACTTCGACTGTCTATTAAGCAATCACAATGTCATGGCTATTTCCCTACCACCACTGAATTTGTATATAATAATTATGGTAAAAAGCCAACAAATTGCAACCAACAATTTTATCATTGGAAGACATCAAAAGGTCATGCCTAGTGACATTGTGATTATGATGTAAGAAAAAACAGGGCAGCTCAAGAAAAAAACAGGTGACAAATTAGAAGTAATTTGGCTCACCTTTCTAATGTCCATTTATAGAGAACTCAGGGAAACGCATTTGAATGAAAAACTTACTATTACACACTTTTTCTTCTCCAATACAAGATTCCAAACGCTCTCTAAGCTGTTCCCCCTCACAATAGCGACCACCATGCTTGGGTTTGGGATTATCACACATACGTTTATAGAACACCCTTTTTTTTCCACTTCCACATGTAACTGAGCAAAATGCAGAATTCGCATAAGACCAATCACCCCATTCACCATTCACTGGAAAATTGAAATAGAAGGAATTAATTTCAGAAAACAAGGCTCAAAAAGGCCCAGTATGCTTTCCGATATTCTGTTTAGAAAGCATGTTTTTGCTTCCAATCTCATTTAAAAAAATAAATATTCAGGATTTCTTGTAATCTTTTAATATAATATAACATGCCTGCACAAATTTAAAATCTGCATAACCAGAAAAATCATGTACATGTAGGTTATGTCCCAAAAAAAATTGCATAACCTATTTTGATTTGCATAGAAAAATGTGAAAAAATCTATAAAATTAGTTTTAATAAATAAAACCGTTGTCACTTTGAAGTAAAAAGGAACTGTAATGTGCATTTGCTTTATACAAATCATATTTTGCTTATTACATATGATTCTAAAAAATTTTTTTTATTGAATTAAAACCTTATACTATATATGATACTTAATCGTCCTCCGTAATCAGCCGAAGATTTCCAACAAACATTTATTATCTCAATTTATGATTGGAGACATATAATAATCAATGATAATACATTACATTTCCTAATATAAAGTATTCTAAATACATGTAATTATAATAATACAAGTCAGAAATCGGTCAAGTTGTACTCTGAGAAAAGATGATAGAAACTTTATTTAGCAAATTTTACACGAACGGTAAATCGGTTATGCGAAATAAATTTGCATAACCGAAGCCAGAACGAAACGATCGTTCGTGCAATTTGTGCAGGCCTGTATAGAACTTAATGAAGAAATATTGTTACCACAGATCGCGTGGACATAACCATTTTGCAGCAGTGCAAACACCAACAGAAGAATTGCCTGTTAACAAAATTTAAAAGCCTCAAAACTCAGTTGGAACACTTCGGCTGATTACGGGGTGTTTTTGAGGGGGGGGGGGGGAGTGTGTATATTATTCGTAAATTAGGTCGACGAGTTCTGACAGTCGAATTACCAAGGTTTTGGCATGACTTCGAGACTACCAACAACAATGGTGGCAATAGCTAAAAAGTCGATTATACCTATACTAGTAATCTAAAACTGCAATTAAAATCTGACAGGCAAATATTGCTTCTCAATCTTCAAATGAATTTCGAGCCTTGGAAAATGGTGAAACTTACAAAAATGCAATAATTCATTAACACACTGTAATTTTACCAACAACACTAAGAAAATAACTGAGTAACATGTGTCAATTAAAAGGTTTTTTTAAGGTTACCTATGCCATAACATATTAATTTGGTAACACACTTTTCTGCCATTTTCATAAATTATGTCTACACAGATACATGTAAAGAACTAAAGCAGCTCATCTCTACACAAATATTCAAGGTTTGTCTTTTGATCTGCATACAAAATTCATCTTACAGCAGGGCACACTATTTCATACACACTGTTATTCTGTTCAATTAAATACAGACTGCCAATCATTTATGTTCTCAAATTAGTCTGCAAACTTAATTTACCTAAACTTTATTCAGGCAAAATAAGCCCAAAAGAAAATATTAATGTTTGACCCGGTACAGCAAAATGAGTCGCAAGTCACATGTGTAGACTTCTCAATAAATGCTAAAACAGGTCAGAAAGGTGAAAGTTTCTAAATTGTGTTTTCATAATTTTTACATACCTAAATATGTCTTTCATCGATTAAAGACATTAATTTCCTTAACAACAACAAAACATGTTACGGTGCTCTAAAATGGGCAGTTTCTAAAAGGAAAATAGCCAAAAGGTCATCATTTAATGTAAAACAAAGTAAAAACCACTAAATATCTCAGAAATGGAGCAACATAGAGCAATGACTTATTCATCATTTTAAAGCTGTGATCATCCCCTATCTGATTATTTGAAAATATCAATTTAAACATTTTGGTCAATGTGACTTGTTTTGATGTGCCATGTCACATATGTGACCTGTTCTAACCAAATGAGTCTCAACTCATAAACAAAATAAGATTTCGCAAAATATATACTGCTCATTAAATAATTTAGTGAATTATACAATAAAGTAGTGTACCTGGACTATGTTTTGCTTTCTGATCATCTGAAAAATAAAATTCAAAAATAAAATTTAATATATTCTTCAATAATACTGATTATTAGCTTTGACCGGTGGCTGATTTCTGCCAAAACAATCAACCACCAACCTGACATTATAACATTACAGCTTTATAACACCCTATTACGGTATTGTAACACACTATTATGGCATTATACCATATTATGGCATATTATTGCCGTATTTCAATAGTGCGTTATTTAAGAATTGAACTTGATAATGTTTGAGGTTCATGGAAGTATGAACCGCAAAACCGCTTTACACACTGTATAAATGGCGTGAGGCGTTAGCGCGGAACCGTTCAAAGTGTTATTAATGTAAAGTTTTTTTCAAATAAAAATCGAACTCTTTTGTCCAGCTATTTACTATTTCATTAACGCGAAATTCATATACAGCTTTAGGGAAACCCCATCCTTGAGGTTCGGCTTATTCCGCCAAAAGCCGAATGAGAAGATCGTTTTTTACATATAAAAATACCGATTCTTCACAATTGTTGCATTAAATGTCAATATCAGCCAGGCACATTCATAATTTAACATAATAAAATGACGTTAATAGTTATTTAAATGAATGTAAATAATAATATAAACACATCAAATGATCTCTTTTGTATAGTAAAATGTGCATGTGGTTATGCGGTTGGTGTATGAATATTTAACTATAAATTTGTGAACGGGCGCCATTTTATGAAGGTGGTTTTCAGACTACGGGGTTGAAATTACTGTTATCAAATTTTAAGTGTGAAAATTCCATGTGATGACAGATTTTACATCCGAAATAATGCCAAAATGAGGTTCATGCATCTATGAACGTTGATTGTTTAAGTCACATGATGTCATTTGGACCAATCCAAGTATTTATAACAAATGTGTATTTACAAAATGGAATTATAACCCCATGGACATGCCCGTGTTTACAATGTTACATCATTATTACGTCATAATGACTATGACGTGGTTAACAATAGCAGCCAGACATTTGTGGGCTACGGTTGTGCTTTGTGTTTATCACAGGTAAACGCGGTTCTATAGACAATGCGTCTAAAAGTATCACTATTACAATACTGGGATGTTGGAGCCGGGATGGGGGGTGAGTGGGTGGGGGATGCACCCCCCATAATTCTCATAAATATGTGGGTTTTTGTTTTTTTAATTAATTGTTGAATTATTCACCGGCAAGTTCTGATGTTCAGAGAAATGAGCAGCCCCTCCCCCCCTATACGAATTTCGTTCCAACGCCCCTGCAGCAAGATAACTGTTATACAGAGGTGGAGGTGGGGAGGGGGTAGTGCGCACAGGGGGCACTCGTTCACCATCTTGCGGCAAGGTCATACAACAGTTGGAACGAAACTCATAGTGGGGGGGGGGGGGGGCTGCTCCCGTTTCTGAACATCATAATTTGCCAGTGAATAATTTAACAATGAATAAGAAACACATATATTGGAATCATTAGGGGTGGGGGTGCAGCCCCCACTCCCACCCACCATCGACACCTCGGCTCCAACGCCCGTGTTATTTTGAAATTAATATGATTTGTCAGTGCTGTTTCACATTTTAGGAAACTTAAAATCGTATTATTTATTAATTTGCTTATTATCTATTTATTTACTTACTTATTTTTGTATTCTCTTTAGTGTACGATTCTACTGGGAAACAAGGACCCGGATTACTAGATGGTGGTGTCACGTGGCACGGAAATTTCTACCAATGTGTAGATCTGAAACATCAGCTTCCCCATACAGACGACATGTCTAAAACGGATTACCTGTATGGTCGGTATTGTTCGGCAATGTTCGAGGTTCCTCGGTGGCTTTCGGAATTTATTAGAAAAAAGGTCAGTAAATTTAAATTATTATACAACAAAATTAATGACACGTTAATTAAAACTGGTCTGATTGTAGCTAAAACGTGACTGAGTTAAACACTGGCAAGAACTGGGTTCAAGGCTGCCAGGTACTTGGTTCAAATACCATCCGAAGCGTGAACTTTGTAATTCTGGTGTGCACAGAAATAAAACGAAGAGACCACTTTTTAAAAACCCTATCATGCAAGTATGGGCTCATGTGTGTAGGAGCTATCTTATATAACGACTTGTGTAAAACGATTCTTATATAACGACTTGTGTAAAACGATTCTTATATAACTACTTGTGTAAAACGATTCTTATATAACGACTTGTGTAAAACGATTCTTATATAACG
>JAULBS010093676.1:0-17028 GCA_032355785.1 Symmetromphalus regularis | reverse complement strand
GCTCCCGTAAGATATAACTTATCTTGTTAATATTGAACTTAGAGAAACTTCCTTATGCTTCACACTTCAATAGCTCCCGTAAGATATAACTTATCTTGTTAATATTGAACTTAGAGAAACTTCCTTATGCTTCACACTTCAATAGCTCCTGTAAGATATAACTTATCTTGTTAATATTGAACTTAGAGAAACTTCCTTATGCTTCACACTTCAATAGCTCCAGTAAGATATAACTTATCTTGTTAATATTGAACTTAGAGAAACTTCCTTATTCTTCACACTTCAATAGCTCCCGTAAGATATCTTATCTTGTTAATATTGAACTTCGAGAAACTTCGTTATGCTTCACACTCCAATAACTCCCGTAAGATATAACTTATCTTGTTAATATTGAACTTAGAGAAACTTCCTTATTCTTCACACTTCAATAGCTCCCATAAGATATAACTTATCTTATTAATTCTTATGGTCATTCCTTCCAATTTCAGAAATTCCTGTACCATTTTAACATGGTTTAGCTAAACTTCACTTATGATCATTACTTTAAAAGCTTGTATAATATATATATACCACATTAAAACATATTAACTTCAGATTATAAGCATCATGCATATTTATTCCCCTTTTCCGAAATCCTGCATCCGCATCTGTAGCGTAATCGTGAAGAGAACCCAGAGATCAGCATTTTATTGTACGTTATGAGATTAATACGTACAAATATTTTCAGTAGATTCCAAGTCAGTATTTTCAAGTACGCGCTGCCCCCAAGGCTACTGCGAGACCGTATACCAAGGGCGACAATACCTTCCTGGAAATGAGGGGGAACGGAGAGCCCCGTCCCGTAGGCTTCTTGGAAGGGGGAGGGGTGGAGGCATGCCCCACCACTAATTTGTTTTTTGAAATGCCTTTTCCGTCTAAAACCTTTAAACTATAATAGACACCCCTGTATATTTCGGGGTATTTGCGCTGTTACATTGATATCATAAAAAGAAATACTGGATAAAGATTATTATTCAGGCATTTTATTTCTATTTTTGAAGCAAAAAGGGGGTGTGTATAATTATATAGGCGCCTCCCCCGTCCAAAATGTATGTGTGTGTGTGTGTGTATGTATGTATGTATGTGTGTGTGTGTGGGGTGGGGGGTGGGGTGGGATGTGTCTCTCCCGGGATTTACGCCCATGTCGTCGTAAACGTGTATGACGTATCTGTTATGTCCTTACACATTCATATTCAATATTCAATCTATTCAATTACTATTTAATAATAAATACAACGAAAGAAAATATAAATGAATAAAGCACAGAAAATAATTATATACGCGATTATATAATTATACCCATGTACTCGTTAAGTTCCATACACGATGATGATAAATTGTTTGAATGCCACTGGGGTGTTGTGAAACTGATTTGCATGTGCTATACGACAGCTTGTCAGTCACAATTGTAAAACATGTCAACTGATATCTGGGAATTAAAACAGATGTATCAGTAATATACACAGCGTATTTCAATCACATTACAACTAATATATTAACATATAAAAGTATAGTTCTATGACATCAAAATCACTTTAGAGACACGCAAACACGTGCGCACCTAGCCCTTTAAAAAGTAAAATTTTAGCGCTCCTGGTGAGAACAGCTAGCGCCACCATGAAACGTTAGACAAGACACGTATATGTCTATGAAGGCCAACTTACCACAATAACTAGTATTTATTCAAATATTCACTGTTGCCTAAAATATTACAAAGTTACCTTAACCTATAATACCACACCTGAAAATATCCCGAAACCAAAATTAATACTCACCTAGGTGAGCAACACTTTTTCAACTGAAGGCCACTAAAAGCTTATCCCGCAATCCCGCTCATTATTTATTTTAAAGAGTATCAGATATAGTTTACATTATTTAAAAAGAAAAACCACCAGTCTACTCAGACATGGAAAGTAACTGATAATTATTAATTTAGTACTGCATTGATTTTTATCTTATCGTCGACTATTGGACGTCAATCATATGGTCATTCTGACATATGTATTTAGAGGAAACCCGCTGCCGCCACACAGGCTACTCATTCCGATAATCGTCGGCTATTGGACGTCAATCATAATATAGTCATTCTTAGGTATTTAGAAACCCACAGCCGCCACATAGGCTACTCTTTCCGATATGAAGCAAGGGAGCTTTTATATGCACTGTCCCACAGACAGGACAGCACATACCACGGCCTTTGATAAACCAGTTGTGGACCACTGGTTACAACGGAAAATAGCCCAAACTGCAATTGGGTCCACTGAGAAGGATCGATCCGACGACCGACCGGTTCACAGGCTACTACTTTCTTTTTTACATTGTTTTCGTTCGAATGCCGTATAGTTATGTCAATGTGTTTTCTTTATTTATAATGGAAACTATATACATAATTTTTATGTACATTGTTACATACATGTATATTGATAATTAACGGTCAAATTATTAGTCCAGAATGATCCAAGGGGAAGCAACTCGTTCTGGCGTGTCTTCCAAACTTTTTAAATATGCTCATGGTATTTTAAGAGCACAAAGCTAATGAGAGTTAATACACATCTAACATGTCGCAGTTCCCTGCTTTAAACATTATTCTTAATCATCTCTTTATATTTTCTGCCATTACAATGTATCATGGCATATTTTTACTTTTTTCCTTGTAGGGACACGAACCCGACACCGCACTCGGTATGGACAAGTTTCATGAAATTCTCAAGGATGGAACAGTTCTATGCAAGTATGTATGAACATATTTTGGTTATGTAGTGTACGACTAACATCTTTAATGTAAGAGCAAATAATAAGGCTCGAGCGCCCCCACCCCCTCTAAAATTCTGGTTAAAAAACTCTTTATCGACAAAATCGTCCATAAATATCGTTTAATATATAATAATAATAATAATTACGTTTGTCCAAACAAAGTCCAATATATACCAATAAAATGTCTAGGCTTCCAGTAATCTAATTGCTGCTAACAATAATAATTTCTCGCATTATATTATTAGACCTATGCTCATTTTCAAACGAGTCCTAATTGCGTTGGTTTTACGTCTTGACTTTGTCCAGACTCGTTGGTAGCCACTATTTATCCACTGGCATACACAATTAAAAACATCGCTTACGTGTCACTACATCATATACTGTATCATATATTACTAATAGGATAAACTGAGCCCCCCGTATCCCAAATTGCTGTGTACTCCTCTGAAAATAAACAATTTTTAAAGATATTCTTTAGTCATGTTC
Organism: Symmetromphalus regularis; assembly: GCA_032355785.1. NCBI lineage: Eukaryota > Metazoa > Mollusca > Gastropoda > Neomphalida > Neomphalidae > Symmetromphalus > Symmetromphalus regularis. Next base: position 13,749 of record JAULBS010093676.1, on the reverse strand, counting down.
TCATTTCTTATTCTCATTCATTTCTCGACCACAGTAAATTGTTACAAAGTGTTTAGCCTATTTGCGGATAACATATACAACTGTAGTTAATTGTTCAGACATTTTGACAGTTTTTACCTCAACACTGGTCCATTGCTGTTTATATATGCATTTTCATGTAACTCTAATCAGTGTTGTAATGTGTCATGATAATCAAAGTAAGATTTTGTGAAACACACGGTTCATGGGAACACGTTTTGACTTAAACCAGATCTTATAGCCAAAAACGGTTTCCATCAGTACCTCCTAATCCATGATGTTTCAATGATACCGAAACAACAGCAGGGGTCAAACATTGGTTTTTTTGGGGGGAGGGGGGCAGGTACAGCGATTATTGCCTTGGATTCCTAGGAATCAAGAGGGCACTGAGGCAATTTTGAGGGCACAACAGGAGCACAACGACAAATCATGTCAAATGTGAGTTTCCTATGGGGCAAGAAGGAAGAAAGTGCACGGTCATATTTGCCTTCGTTAGAAGTGAAATTGAGAGGGTATTGAGGCAAAGGGACAGGGAGGCACAACATATACCTCTATGCCTTGGTGAAATTCGACTAAGGCGCGGATTCCGGAGTTTTTAAAAGAGGGGTCCAAATGTAATTGGTAATGGTTAATTTTCACGCCCTTCTAGACGTAAAATGTAAAAAAATACTAAAAGAAGGGGTTTCCAGACCCCTGGATCCCCCTGAACCCGCTACTATGACTCCAGCAATTGTAAATATACTATAAAACCAGTTATTATCATAACAGTGTGGTCCTAAAGCGCTGTAATATGAAGATATATATAACACTTATTTAACATTTAATTCAGAGAAATCCTTTTTCAGAGTAATAAATGTTCTGAAACCGGGCAGTGTGAAGAAAATTAATGAGAAGAAAATGCCGTTTTTACAGATGGAAAACATCAGTAGTTTCTTGGAGGCGGCTGAGAACTATGGTCTGAGTAAAGTAGACGCTTTCCAGACTGTTGACCTATATGAGAAACAAAACATGGCTCAGGTGTTGTCAGCCATTACAGCATTAGGAAGACGTGTAAGTATACCACAGTAACCGTTAATAGCAATAATAGACCATAGGTATAGCAACAGCAGCAGTTGCAGAGTTGCAATAGCAGCAGCAGTAGTATCACCAGTAAGAGCAGTAGTAGTAGCAATAGCAGCAGTAGCAGAGTAGCATTAGCAGCAGCAGTAGTATCAGCAACAGCAGTAGTAGTAGCAGCAGCAGTAGTAGTAGTAGTAGCAGAGTAGCATTAGCAGCAGCAGTAGTATCAGCAACAGCAGCAGTAGTAGTAGCAGAAGTAGTAGTAGTAGCAGTAGTAGTAGCAGCAGTAGTAGTAGTAGTAGCAGTAGTAGTAGCAGCAGTAGTAGTAGCAGCAGTAGTAGTAGCAGGTGGGCGTCAATGGGTCCGGACCTTCCCTTTTCTGGTATTATATATATATATATATATTTTCCCCATTCCTGTTCACCCATCACACCCCCATTTCAGGAATCCTGCATCCGCGCCTTCCTGTGCTTCTTACATTCAGTTAATCATAGATGTTAGTACTTCCTTTCAACTACCCTTCCAATATCACAACACAAGTTTGAGATCCTCAAATTGTGTTTTTCTTTCTTTCAGGCACAAATGAATGGTTTCGACGGACCAACATTAGGACCCAAAGAATCTGCCCCCAATGTTAGACATTTTGACGAGTCAGTGTTACGAGCTGGTGAGTCGATGATAGGATTACAAGCCGGCTCTAACAAAGGCGCTTCACAGGCTGGCATGAATATCGGAAAAACTCGCGCCATCTTGGACTAAATACGTGATGCCACCTAGAATAAACCACGTGATATATTGGGAAAACCTCCACCATCTTGGACTAAATACGTGCTGCCATCTAGAACAAACCACGTGATATACTGGGAAAACCTCAAACATCTTGAACTATATACCGTTCTGACGTCTAATATAAACCACGTGATATACTGGACCACGTGATATACTGGACCGAATATAGTCGGTTCAGTGAAATACGCCAAATGTTTTATTTAGATACAAAATTGTTTCATGTACACACAGGAGAAAACCAAAAGTTAGTATAAATTTGTATTTGAAAGGACATTACTCTATCTTTCCTGGGTGTATCGTTATTTGGTTGTACTGTTTGATAATGTTTTTAATACAGTAGCGGATACAGAATGAGGGGTGGAAAGGTGTTTTGGTTACATACATGATATAACATAAGTATAAAGGGGGAAAATGGTGGTCGAAAGGAGACGGGGCGTTAAATCCTCAAAACTCTACCTGGGATTCGCTTCAGTAATATTTAAAAAATATAAACGTGAAGTTATGTCTTTAAAACATTGTCAGTCACGCAAAACTCTACCTGGGATTCGCTTCAGTAATATTTAAAAAATATAAACATGGAGTTATGTCTTTAAAACATTGTCAGTCACGCAAAACTCTACCTGGGATTCGCTTCAGTAACATTTTAAAAATATAAACATGAAGTTATGTCTTTAAAACATTGTCAGTCACTCAAAATGCTGTAGTAAATGATGATTACAGGTAGGCCTACAGACAAATAGTCGTCATTTTTACATGATTGATTCATGAACAATGATAAATAATGCTGAAATAAATTTTTATATTATTCAGTTTGGGATATATTTTCCATAAATTCTGTATAATTAAATTTATATTATAAATGTACTGTAAAACAATAATTTACAGTAATTATTTGGTGTGTTTTGCTGGACGTGAACACAAGGATACGCTACCAACGTAACTTGTAACCAAGGGTTACACCTTCCTATGTCATGATGTTAACCGATAATGATGTATCTTGGGATGTCTCATACCACATACAGTATCATGCTACTCACATTACAGCAGACATAATCATTTCCTCGATGGCAGACGCCAATATTAAAGATATACCTACAAGATAAATGATCAGTAGGGACACTTGTTTTAATAAGTAATCCTATACATTAATAATTATGTTTTCTCTTAAGTATATAACTAACTCTCCGTGTGTATTTCTTAGTTACCTGTTTAGAGAGGTTCATAATGACATGAACCTAAAATAACCCATTTATTTTATAATGCATTGGGTAAAATGCAGTTTGCATTGGATAGTATGAAAGAATATATTTAGCATTTCAGGGGCGTTGGAATGAAATTCATATTGTGGATTGGGAGGTTAGTGGGTGAGGCTGCTCTCATTTTTGAACATCAGAATTTACCGATGAACACTTCAATGATGAATAAGGAACATATTTATGAGAATAATAATCACGGCTCAAATACCACTGCATTTCCTGGTATATGAACACATTTAAAAATCCCATAAAAGTGAAAATCTGAATAGTTATCCTAAAATAGTCTTTGTTATTACACAAAATATTGTAACTACTCCTTGAGTGCAAAGGCGACAATCACTTCCTGAAAGTGGGTGGGGTCGGTACATCCCCCGGTTCAAAATGGAGGGGATGTGTATCCCATCCCACCAGGGCTGACTCCCCTGAATAAACCCCCAGTGTACTTCGGTACATTTGCGCTAAGACCATGGGGGTGGAGTGGGGGCGGGGGATAATTATATAGGCACCCATCTGTCTAAAAAGTGGGGGATGTATCCCCTGTGACCTCAGGATATATATACCCTAGGTATATAACTCTACCGAGGGTAAGAGTTTCTAAAAGTTGCATGAGAACAAATGAAAACTATTCCTATATTAGAAAATTAACTACATGTATTTGATTAGATTCATTTTATAAATACAGACTTCAGGCCCGTACGTAGGGGGGAGGGGGGTACGACGGGTGCGCACGCAACCCCCTAAATCTGTCTAGGTCCATAAATGCGAACTTGGATTGACGCTAATTTACTAGAATAACGTTAAAAAGGAAACTAAAAAAATTCGCTCCTTCACAAACGCACCTCCCCTAAAGAAAATCGTGCGTACGGACCTGGAATTGTGTTTGTTATCAGAACTATGTGAGGTAAATGAGAGATGTGCATATTTAACATAGTGTGTGTGTAGTACAAGAGTGTAACCCATTTCATGTAGGCTTATATCGCTACGCCACTAGGCGTTCTCTATATCATTTATGACGTCATCAAAGTGTTAACTGTTATATATAATGCTATGACAATATTTTCCATTTTATAATATATGATTGTGTCGACGATATATTTCATATCAACCTATATAATAAAATATGCCACATGTTTACAGCGAGTATGTTATTTGTTCGATATGCCACATGTTTACAGCGAGTGTTATTTGTTCGATATGCCACATGTTTACAGCGAGTATGTTATTTGTTCGATATGCCACATGTTTACAGTGAGTATGTTATTTGTTCGATATGCCACATGTTTACAGCGAGTATGTTATTTGTTCGATATGCCACATGTTTACAGCGAGTATGTTATTTGTAAGATATGCCACATGTTTACAGCGAGTATGTTATTTGTAAGGGCTCAAACGGTTGAGTGTCTGACTGTGAAACGGTCGGTCGTCGGATCTTCTCAGTGGACCCATTTGCAGTTTGGGCTGTTTTCCGTTCCAACCAGTGGTCCACAACTGATTCACCAAAGTCCGTGGTATGTGCTGTCCTGTCTGTTGGAAAGTGCATATAAAATATCCCTTGCTGCTTATCGAAAAGAGTAGCCAATGTGGCGGCAGCAGGTTTCCTCTAAACACATATGTCAAAATAACCAATAGCCGATGATGAAATAAAAATCAATGTGCTCTAGAGGAGTCGTTAAATAAAACAAACTTTACTTTGTTATTTGTAAGGCTATTAATACATTCTCGTTTATGCAACCCCTGCAATTAAGAAAATGTTCACGGCAAAATAAAAAACTGTGGAGAAATAGTGTCCACGGCATTTTCCACGGCAATTTTAGCATAAAGTATACTATATTTTTAATAATAAAAAAATATACCATGATTAAAAAAAAAGGTTTACTGAAAAGGGGGTGGGGGGTAGAGTCCAAATGTGATGGGCGAACAGCACTGGAGAAAAATAGTTAATTTTCACCTGCTTCCACTCGAAAATTACATATAATTTTTTTTAATACGAGAAAAGGGGGACCCCCTGGATCCGCTACTGTATAACAGGAGTATGGGAATGTTGGTGTTTGATTTTGTATTGATTGAATGCGATACTTGATAGGGCTATGACAAAAGTTGCACGAAACGCGAGTAAATCTGGATGTCCTCTGGATCGTTTTCACACGCACTAACACTAGTATGACGTACGTTGGATTGATTACCTATGAGGTGTTTTCAAGGTAAGCTTCATAATAACATGTTATGTGCATGCCATCAGTAAGATGTTTACCGCATTCGAGTAATAAAAATAATAGATATAAGGTATTATTGATTAATTCTCATCACTCGGTCATTTTTGAAATAATAATTTTTATCTTCACACGCTATTTACATATAAAAAAATCTATATAATAGCAAACAACTTGCGTGTCATTGTCCACGATGGCATTATTTATGTCATTGCTTATTTATGTCAATCTAAATATGACCTATAAAAAAGTTAAAAGTCTTAACCAAACAAATATCTAACGTTCAACAATTATATATTGTTATCTCCACGGCAGGGCCGTGCATACGAAAAGGCCAAATGGGAAATAAAGACTAATTAAAAATGCTAATTAAATATTTTTTTTATAAATAGTGCTAAATAATTATATATATGGGTATATACAAGTAGATGTAGTGAATACAATTTACATGTACTTAGGATTGCCTTGACTGTTTACAATATCAGTATTCTTTACAATAGGCTCAATGGTTCATCTTTTCCCTATACCAGAAGGAGTAGCCCCTACACCCACCCTTGAAAATCGTACGTCCATGCCAAATGCACCCCACCCCCGTTCTAGCCTGTCCCTAGGAGAAGACAAAAATTCATACAGAGAAGCAGAGAACGTAAAGAAAAGTGATAAAATAGTTAAGATGAAAACTACAGTAACAGTGATCTAGAGATGAGCTGACTGGAAGAGGGTTTATTAGTGTTTAGATCGTTCTCATTGAGTCACTGAGGCCACTTTGTGCTTAACCAGTGTATACAGAAACTTAAAAAATTGGTGTCCTTAGAAAACTAGCTATTTTCTACCACATAATTATGAATATTCTAAAGTCCCGTGGTTGAAATTCTGTTCTTATTTTACGATTTCTTAACGTTATTTATATAATTTATGTTAATTAATATCAACTTAATCATATTTTGCACATTATTAGCCATATACTTGTTCAGCCATCTTGTCATTTTATCTATGTATATAATATTTTATTGTACCTCCTATGCCGTTGAATTACGGCCAGAGTAAAAATAAAGTTCAGTTAAGAGTAATTCTGCTATACTCAGTTCAGTATTGTCCAGACTGACAATTTTCTGAAGTACAAAACAGTTATAAGAGTGCCCGGTAAGATTAAAATGAAGGGAATCATGGGGACCATTAGACGGTTTGTGAAAATGTGTTTATAATTATTTAAATGTGGTCCCTGAATGACAAAACTGTTATCATGTTCGAAACCTATCTATATACAATATCTTGAATACAGAATGAGTGCCTCTACAACAGCAGCAAATCCTATATTACAGAGAAGTCACCCAAAGTTCAAAATGTTGGTCTAAGACTGATCACAAGAGGCATGAAAAACACCCCTATCAAAGAATGGAAAACGTGTTAACAGCTGGAAAGATTCTAAAGATTCAAGCGATATCCTTGAACAACAAGGTACAAGAACTGACAAAGAACTTCCTTTGGACGTCCAGCTTCAACTATCTATCCAAACAACTTTCTACACGGAAAACAAAGAGAATGAGAAATCCTCTCCATAAACAGTTACAAGTCACAGCCTGACGTCTGCATCCATTTGGACAGGATCTAAACTATCAACACAATAAATGGATATAAATATGTCTTTACTAACGGGAGATCGGAAAATGCAGTAAGAAAGGGAAGAGTAGGAGTACACATTATTTTTGAAGATGAGCTTACATCTATGTAAGAACAGTTATCAACAGCTTCTAGAGAACTGTAACATACTTGATGGTAGAATAGGGAAAATTGCAAGTAACATCAAATACAAATGACTCAGAACCGGTAATTCAAACTATTATTATTTTAAACCCAGACGGGACAGGACACATTGAGCTTACGTGAACAACGAATATCATCAGTCTTGATTCATTCATGTCATAGAGTCTTAGGCTCAGTTTCTCGCTGACGGTTCAGCCATGATCTACAGTTCAACCCATGAGGACACAGTTTAAACAAGGAATCGAGGTTGAACTGTCGACGAGAAATCAGACCTTAATCAAGAAAACATGTGAGCCATGTTGTACACGTGAACACTAATCTTCGGCTGAAGAGCTATTAACAAAATTTGACGTCAATAACTGTCGTAAATGAGATACTTCAGAAACTAAAGCAATCAACATTTTATACAGTAAACCTAAACATGAACGAAATCAGGATTTCTAATAAAAACTAAAAATATAACAGCCGTTAACGTAGATTACTTGGTCTCTGTGCATAAAAACGGATTTTAACATTATGTTTTGGCTTTCATTATGTGCATACTTTTTTTTTTAATCAATACATGTTTTAAGGGTGAATAATAAATGCATGCAGCAACACATTTGTGAAGATTTCAATTGTCTTGTACAGGATTATCCAAAAAATCAAAACAAAAACAAAATCAAACGAAAAAAAAACCAATGGCTATTATATGAAGAGAAGAGGATTTCAGCTGGTGAAGAACAAGTCTCATGTTCTAGCTGAATGTGTACGATATCTCCAGAACAACAAAGTAAAAAACAACAAAAACAACAACAACAACATGCTTATCAATGATTCACATACTAGCACTTACTGTTCGTGAAATTGGGTCGTACAGTTTCTATCAACTATCTAATATTATGGCAACCTTTTTATCACTAAGCACTCACCAGACGAAATCTGAAACATGAACACAAAGAACTCTTACAAAGACAAACAAACCCATACTCAATCAATGGATATACACTTGTAACACAATAACGACTCACCTGAGTATTGCTTTACTAAAACCATGTGCATGTAGGATGGAACGACTGTAGATTTACTGTATAGACCGGAAATCATTAGAAAGATGTTGATCAATAAAGCGATAATAGATGGTATATCATTCACTCAACTGTTTATAACGCCCTAAAAATCTCCAGATTATTTAACGTAAAAAAAACCATAATAATTTTTAAAATGCATGTCAATCACACAAGAACATACACATATTCAACTTTTATAAGACGACATAGCATTTATCATTTTAGAAACAAACTGCAACATATCAAGTAGATCAGTAGCGGACCTAGGGAGCCCCATTGGCCCGCTCTACTAAATTTTGCGATTTAAATAACATTAAAAAAATATTATTATTTATTATTAGTTTTTAACGTTAAAGAATCCGAGGAATCGTCATCATATTATGAGCTCTACCTACCCAATGGATTTCCTGGATCAGCCACTGTAGATATAAGTATAAAATATCAGTGTCTCCATCGTCGTAAAGAAAACTCTTAGGTAACTACGAAGTATTTAACCAACACGAAATTGTTTCTTGGACGACATTGAAAGATAACTAGAAAAGAATTAAAGGCAAGTGAAGTCATTGTCTTTTGGATAAGTCATTTTATGTCATTACAGAGGCGTTGGAACCGGGGACCTGGGGGCTGCAGCTCCCCAATAATTCCCATAAATATGTTCCTTATTCATCGTTGAATTATTCACTGGCAAATTCTGATGTTTAGGAACGGGTGTAGCCCCCCCCCATATGAATTTCGTTCCAACGCCCCTGCATTAATACATGTATGGGAAGAACAAAAGTTACTTTTAGTATCCAATGACTTTTACGTCACGGAAAGGACATCATGGCTAACAAAAATATTGTGAATTGGTCTGCTCCCAAACAAAGAAAAAAACATAACACAGAACTGAAAGAATTATAATATTTATTTTATAAAAGCACACACTGTTTTCAAACTCGAATGGATGTGAAAGGATCAACTAATAATATATCCCCATTGTCAGTATTATAGGGGCGTTCGCCATGTACATATTTGTACAAAAAGTACTCATGTCTGGCCCCACCTCCCCTAATTAGTACCCTAAACTTTTGATTACTTCCAGATCTAAATGAACATTTACCTTTCCCACTCGCATGCTGTACACGAATCTTGGACAATATCGACATTTATGAACAACCAAAATTATTAAAACCAATGAATTCCCCATTATACTCTATTACCCCTTCCTCCCCCACCAAAAAAACAAACAACAACAACAAACAACAACAACCCAACAACAACAAAACAAAACACCCCACACCCAAAATAAAACCCACCCTATAAACCCCAACAGTGTGAAATTACCAGACGAAATTGCTTTCAAGAATCTGGTCAACTAATTCACTTAGAACTGATTTCCTGTACAAAAGATAACGTACTATGGTCAAATGATACTTTCCAAACTATCGTTACACACAAATTTACAATAAAATACAATATTATTATTCCAAAATAACTTTACATAAATCGAACTTAAATTTTGAAGTTAATGTCATTTAGCTTACTTTAAACCCCTTTATTGAAGCCTTGTGCAGAGATACGTTTTAACATGACAGGAACTTTAACTGCATGTCAAATAACATTTGTCATCTATAAAAAACATCTCATGAAAACTAGTGATCTGATTCCAGCTATGAATTTCCTAACTCAAACTCCGGAATGACAAATCAATCACAGTCCGCATACATGTACAACACCAACATAGAGAGAAACAAGTGAAGATCATAAACATATATATATATAGGCATCACATACAAATAAACCACAGTCCTCGGTTATATACAATAGAAATTCTAAAAGACAATTGTAGAACATAAATATACATCATAGACATCACATACAAATAAATTACAGTCTTCATATGTATACAACAGCAGCATAAAGAGAAAACAATAGTAGAACATAAATATATACCATAGACATCACATACAAATTAATCACAGTCTTCATATGTATACAACAGCAGCATAAAGAGAAAACAATAGTAGAACATAAATATATATCATAGACATCACATACAAATAATCACAGTCCACATACACATATAACAGTAGCACAGAGAGAAAACAACTGTAGACCATAAACATATATCGTAGGCATCACATACAAATCAATCACAGTCCACATATATATACAACACCAGCATAAAGAAACAAAAATGTAAAACTTAAAAACATATAGACATTACATGCAAATAAATCACAGTCCACAAATATGTACAACAGCAGCATAAAGAGAAAGAAATGTAGAACATAAATATATATCATAGACATCAGATATCACATACCACCTATGTATGCAACAGTAGCATAAAGAGAAAACAACTGTAGAACATAAATATATATCATAGACATCACATCCAATTAATCACAGTCCACAAAGATACACAACAGCAGCATAAAGAGAAATAAATGTAGAACATAAATATAAATCATAGACATCACATACAAATAAATCATTGTCCTCGTATATATATATATATATAACAGAAATACAAGAGACAAATGTAGAATAAAAATACATATCATAGGCATCACATACAAATAAATCATAGTCTTCGTATATATATAACATAAATACAAGAGACAAAAGTAGAACATAAATATATATCAAAGGCATCACATACAAATAAATCACAGTCTTCATATATAAAACAGCAGCATAAAGAGAAACAATTGTAAAACATAAACACATATCACAATATATACTTTAATTGTTGCAACATTAGTAATTTCTAAATTGATTTGATGACCATGGAAATCATCAAAATGACACACTGATTGCATTTTCATACCATCAATAAGCAATCTATTTGATTATTAATACCAATTACAGCAAATCTAACTTGGCAGCTATGTAATATTTTAAACCAAAATCTAAGTGACCTGGTATGATAATATTTGTTTAGTCAATTGCCAAGTGTTTTACTGCATACACTGGTCTTTCTGACACTGATTTTCGTAAATCACGACACATGCCCTGTCATAGCGTCCCTTAGTGTGTGCAGCAGCTGCATAAAATCTGTAATCAGTCTTCCTGCATCCAGAATGAGGATACTGACGAACAATCCTGAGATGAGTCCTATTCCCAAGTAACCTATACCAGCAGCAGACGGACGGCTGTCAGGGACGCTGATGTACTTGCGGATCGTCTTGGAGACGGTGGCTTTGTCAACGTCCAGCTCTCGCTGGATACTCGCCATGACTTCCTCCAAACTCTCGGAATCAAATGATGAGGTACAGAAACACGTGCAGGTTTGGGTGACATCTGGTATGAAGCTTGTGCTTGGCTGGATGCTCTGAGAAGTAGAATCACTGTATAAGTAGCTAGATGACAGAACTGCTGGAGACGTAGTGATAACAGATGTGGGCTGAATTTCACTAGACGTCAGCACGGGCGATGATTCACCGAGAAGAGATGTAGACATGGTGTTGATGTCGCTGGAGGTTGAGTCTGTTGACGGATGACTAACAATGGATGTAGTTATAGTGTTCAGTCCGCTGAAGGTTGATGTTGTGGAAAGCTCACTAAATACAGATGTTGGCTCTATGTTGAGATAGATGGATGTTGCTATAGTTGATGATGAACTAAACTCAGACGTCGTCTCTATGGTGCCATCACTGAACGTCCACAGTACTGATGACTCGCTAACTAATAAGGTAGACTGGACGCTAAATGCTGCAAATAAACAAGACAATAATTAAACACATGAACAGGTTTTACGTTGGTAAGAATCTGAAACATTTCAATATTTCCTAATTCATTAATGCGTATTCATTGTTAGGTCTACATCAGTTCCAACTTTACTGATGTTTCATCCAAATCCAGTACTAATGTTTTATTACCCATGCGCATTTCAAATAATATTTTCCCTTAACAACCTATCATTATCATGTTCTTGGTGTACACATATTCTATCATAAACTAGATCATTGTAATGGAACTTGATTAAAGGACATTATTTCATATTTTAACTTTCTAGAGATTGAGTTTAATTAAATTTATTACGAAATATCTGCTGAAATGCTTACTTGGGATAGCCATGCAATCTTCATCAAACATTCCATCCAGGTCATCATCTGAAAAGAGAAACGGTTTTATTTTATTTAAATTTAGAAAAGGGACCATTGTTCCAACACCTGACAGCATTACAAGATATCACAAGGGACAGGAAAATATTACAATAAACAGGAAAATATCATAATGAACAGGAAGATATCATAATGGACAGGAAGATATTATAATGAACAGGAAGATATCACAAGGGACAGGAAGATATTATAATAAACAGGAAGATATCATAATGGACAGGAAGATATCATAATGGACAGGAAGATATTATAATGAACAGGAAGATATCACAAGGGACAGGGATATATTATAATAAACAGGAAGATATCATAATGGACAGGAAGATATCACAAGGGACAGGAAGATATTATAATAAACAGGAAGATATCATAATGGACAGGAAGATATCACAAGGGACAGGAAGATATTATAATGAACAGGCAGATATCACAAGGGACAGGGATATATTATAATAAACAGGAAGATATCATAATGGACAGGGAGATATCATAATGGACATGAAGATGGTAATGTCACTGTTTCACTATATCTCTGTATTCGTTGAGAATTCTGACTAGGTTTATTTTAATATATTAAATCCAAACGATACATATATTATGTTGTTTAAAATCCTATATTACGGCAGATGAAAATTAGTTAGGTATATGCAGCCTTCCTCAAAGCGTCTGTCGCTGAATAACAAGCTCATAAATAGCTAACTGTCAAGTCAGTAACGATCTCAGATATTCATGAGATCACCTAGCCTCACCTACGTCACACTGAACACATCCCTTATTTGTTAAAACTGTTGTTTTCATCACGTGATGGGAAGGTGTACATTATATTTTTGTATTACCGTATTCAATAGTATAACTATGTTCAAAACAATATCTCTGTATCAAGACGTACAGTGGATGTAGAGTTAAAATAGAAAAGGCATCCGCCCATGAATTAATTCAAAACGATGGTAACACTACGTGTTCGCGAAAGGCGATATATTCTGCTCCACCTGTAGTACCCGTTATAAGCATACCCTTAGTCCTACCATAATAAATGTCCACATAATGACACACGTTTCCCGCGTTGGATGTGAAGCATAAGGGTTAATTATAGTCAGACCCGGCTTTCTGTAAATGAGAAGTGAATAAATATTATAAAACCTGTAGCTATAACTACCTCTGGAAATGTCTGTACAGTTCTCCTCATCCACAAATCCATCACAATCATTGTCAATACCGTCGCCTGCTACCGATAAAGATATTACACATAGCTAGAAAAGAAATTAATAAAAAATAATAAAACAATAGCCAGTCTCTCCAACCTCACACGCATGCAAGCACGCGCACAAATGAGCGCACGCACACGCGCACAAATGAGCGCACGCACACACAAACTCAAACGCACTTGCACACACAAAGTGAAAGGGACAGAGAGAAAGAGACACACACACATACACACACACACACACACACACACACACACACACACACACACACACACACACACACACACACA
>JAULBS010093675.1:15870-32386 GCA_032355785.1 Symmetromphalus regularis | reverse complement strand
CACTCCAAACGTCGTTTCTACGGGCTTGGTCCCCCCCCCCCCACAATTCCAAAATCGTTCCTACGAGCCTGTAAATACATTAGAGCTTGTACCTGATCAGTCATAGTCCACCCCACCCCCCACCCGTCTCCCAAAGTCGTTCCTACCGTCCTGGTGTCCCCACTCCCATAGTCGTTCCTACGGGCTTGGTGCCCCCCACTCCCAAAGTCGTGTGACTACATTAGTTTGTACCCGATCAGTCATAGTCCCCCCTCCCCCCTCTGTCAAAGTCGTTGCTACGGTCCTGGTGCCCCCCACTTCCAAAGTCGTCCCTACGGGCCTGTAACTACATAAGAGTTTATACTTGATCATAGCCCCCCTCCTCCCCATTGCCAAAGTATTTCCTACGGGCTTGTAACTACATTTAAAATGTTGATTTCCTTTAAGGATTAATAATTTAGGTTGGTGTTCTTGAACTGACCCACACCCCCACCCTCATATCTAAGTAAATTGTGTACAAACAGGAAACCACGAATAATTCTGAATTACCCATTTGTCATTAGAGAGCGGGATGTAGCTCAAGCGGTAGCGGGTCCGCCTGTGAAACGTTCGGTCGTCGGATCGATCCTTCTCAGTAGACACATTTGCAGTTTGGGCTATTTTTCGTTCCATCCAGTACCACTAATGCTGGCAGGGGTGTATAGGATACATTACATAACCCAATATACAGTGTTGTCTATCAAATGGGATGGCTGTCTTATGGAAGGGAACCAAACTACTGATATGAGGGACATGGGTGTCCCAAAAGATGGTGTCATATTTCAACGGGAGCCAAAATTCTGATGTCCTGCAATTCTTCATACATCAATTTTAATTATTAAATTTCACAGTAATTTTAATTTGTGCGTATCAGAGGGAAAATATAGTTTACGTACATATTAAAACATTGTGATTTAAATAGGGTCGGATCTGGGAGATAGGATGGGTGTTCCTAGATGGGCCGGGGTCCAGGGGCCGATTAGGTTCCTAGTTGGATGCAAGGGTAAGAAGAAAATAATATTAAACATAATCTATAATTACACTAGTATCACATTTCAAAATTTTATTTAGAAATAGGGGCGGACTGTAGAGGAATTTGTAACCCCCTTCCCACCTTAGGTCAGGCCCTATTTAAAGAAAAGATGAGAAGTGATACTGTCTCGTCCTTTTACAAATTACAGTCAGCACTGACTGATAATCTGTTTTCATATTTTCTATAATTCTGCAGTCTTTTATATGCATGATTTCCAAGACATTTTTAATGTCCATATTCATGTTACAATGACAGAATAAAATAGAAATAGATATAATGCAGTTGATTAAAATAAAAACATTTTCCTTTGGTAGCATTCCGTTAAACATACGGTGAAAAGAGAATTGGTAGAAATTACACCAAAGAATCCAGGGGAGTTAACTATGGCTTGACTTTGTTTTGTCCACGTTGAGGGGTTGCCACATCAACAACGGTGGTGTTTTTTTTCATAAATCGTGTAAGTTGTTCTTTCCTTCAGCTTATTATTATTTTAACTATATTGTATGCTGCTATAATTATCTCTGTAGCAGCTCATTTGAGTAAATTTGACAATTTTAATTTATAATTTGTAGTTCTAAGTCTTGCGGTAAAATAGGTCAACAACAACATTGAACATGTCAAACGTCATACCGGCAACCAAAGTTCATTGTCCAGTATCTCATGCATGTGCACAATTGTAAAGAACAACAGGTCGTTTTAGCAGTGAGGTATTGTGTTTATGTTCAGCCGGATCAACAGCATTGTTAAAGTTCTTAAACTGTTTGGCTTGCCACTGACACCAGAAACGCCACACCCATGATTTTATATAAATTTAATAACACACTCATGACACTCACACTGCATCGAAGCAAATTAAACTTTTAAAAGGACTATATCATCGTTCTGATCCACTGTGATATTTTTAACAGGCCTTTTAAAATTTTACACACGATGTGGTTGTTGTGGATTTTACTAAGTTTAATTGAATTCTTAGCATAATAAATAAATGATGTAAATCAGCTGTTTTTCCCATGTTACATTTAAATCTTAAACTTAAAGGCACGTTGTTTCTAAAAACACTTATGGCATAGGATATTTAAAAAAGTACAGTTCTAAGCAGATACAGGGGTTTGTGATTAGAGGGTTTAACTCCCTTCCTTTGGCCACCAGGTTTTTTTTTAAATTCCCATTATAAGTATATGTATGTAATTTAGTCATACATGTGTCAGGCATAGCTGAAGCAAGTCAACATTGGGGTGGGGGGTGGAGGGGGCTAACAGATCTAGTTTGGGGGTTAACATATCTTGGCATGAAGTTTTGAGTTTAAAGTGGATATGAGGCTATACTTGATTCAGAATTATTGGTGGGGGGGGGGTGGGGGGGTGCTAAAAGCTCCCCTTGTTCTGCCATGCCTTAACAACCACTGACAATGTTAAAAAGTCTAAAAAATATTTTTGATCTTCCTTCTCAAATTTCTCCACCTCTGAAATGCTACCAATTTTATATACAATACATTTTTAATTCTTTTGACAAGAAAAACAAAGTTATGTCCAATTTTTATAATCCACATTTAGTAATAATACAGGTGTGCTCTGGTCTGTGAGGTGTAAAAACGATTAATTTACATGGGCTTGTATGCTTTCAATAATGCATAAATAATGACATCTCTCTTCACTGTGTAATTTAACATTCTCAATGGTCCAATTTACAGTTTGGACTATTTTTCAATCCATCCAGTTGTCCACAATTGGTACATCAAAGGGCATGGTATTTGCTGCCCTTGTCTGTGGGAAAGTGCATATAAAAGACCCTTGCTGCTTATCAGAAAGAGTAACCTATTTGGTGGCAGTGGGTTTCGTCAGATTGATCATAATATTTGACGTCCAATAGCTGATGATACAGATAAGATACAAATCAATGTGCTCTAGTTCCTAAGACTAGTAAGAGGCATCATTAAATAAAACAAACTTTACTTTGTATAATTTAACAAAAATACGTTTGAAATTTGTGTTTTAGCCATGACTATCTTGTTTACAAGTGTAAATTTCATGATAGGCTTTGTTATACTTGTATATATTGGAATACATGTACACATGTTCATAGATAATTATTATAATTCCATGTAATATATCTCTTCAAGTCCTAATAAACAATGTTTAAAAAAATCAACAAACACATTATTATTAAATACATGTACCGGTAAATTAAAAACAAAAAAAAACTACTCTGACTGTACATGTATTAGTTGAGGGTCACTGGTCAGTAAATAAATAAATATAGGTACAGGTACTCTGCATTTCACACTGTTTTAATAACTACCATGGTGCTGTAAAAGTAAAAAACTTTCTTTTCATAATGTGTTTTTCAAACTTGTGGACTGTGATGTACATCAGGGGTCAATGACGCAGCAATCATGGAGGGATGCGCCAGGTTTATGTATGTTTCAATCTCTTTGAAAAAGGTTACACGCTGAGCAACTTCATGACTGAAAAGGTTGTTGCACTTAACATCATTTTTGTGAATGAATGATGTTCCACATGGTTGATATTTATGATGATATTTTCTTTATTAACATATTTTACCTATAATACACTGCACAGCAAAAGAAACACCATTTTCCTTTTTAATTTAAAAATTACACGTTTGTGGTAGACACTTGATGGGAACTAAAATATAAACAATTATTTAGAGAGTAATCATCGAACTATGAGGAATTATAGGTTATCTGTCCTGAGCGTTTTAATGTTGTAAACCCGAGCCTTTGGCGAGGGTTATACAATATTAATTCACGAGGGACAGATAACCCGTAATTCCTTGTAGCAAGATGGTTATTCTCTTTATTACCCATATTCAATCTTTAACGATTTTAAACTTTTACTTTCATTAATAATGCTATATAGACAGTCTACCATTCAGAAGATCTCATGTTTAAATATTTTATATACATACATGTATATATATTACAGATTTTGTTGTTTATTAAAGTACTTCATTCTATATATATATATATATATATATGCAGATAATTATTAAAAATATTTATTTCGTAAATGATGGTACCCTCCCTCTCAGTTGTAGTTTGACACATGAATGAAAACATGAATGAATTGAAAATAGTCTAGCAGCCAATCAACTCACATCTTTTTAAAGCCAGCAAATTGGTGGCTGTAGAAGCAATCTGCACATTGTGCATTATCAAAAATATATTATACAGTATATTTGAGCCTATATGGGTAATAATTTAAGATAATAATTTGTTTCTTTGACTAAAGAAATGCATTATGCATGTGAACCACTTGATCATGAAGTACAATGGCTAAAAAATCATGTTTGACTGAAATAATTTAAACCATATGATGAAATTGATGATAATCCTAGACTATGTCATTTCCAAAGAAATAATGTTTTAAGTCTATGGTGCATGTAATTCAAATGCCTTTTGAACCTCGTGCCAACCATGTTCATCTGGATCTAGATCTGGGCTTTGAACTGGTCAGTAATGCTACCAAGGACACTGAATGTCTCACACAGACTATGCACATTAAATCGGAGGGCAATTTGTTGCACACTGTCTAGGATAGATAATGTCATAGATTTATTATTGTTCATGAGTTGCAACCCCTAAAATTGGCCATGCCATAAAGATTTCTGCAGTTTTTCATTCTCTGTGGCACTTTTTTTGCCCCGGAAGAAAAAAAATATCGAGATGTTTTTTTTAATTATTATTAAAAAGTATACTTTACACTAAAATTGCCATGGAAATTACTGTGGACACTATTTCTCCACAGTATTTATTTTGCTGTGGAAATTTTCTTAATTGCAGGGGTTGGAGTTGGGATTTATACATGCTGCACTTTTCATAAATATTGTTTGCTCCATGTGAGCAATGTAAAATGTTTTTTCCTTCTCTACATTAAATGCTAAAGTTAATGACTGATTTTGTTGATCACATGAATCATATGCATAATGTATTGATTAGGTGTAATTCAAATGTTTATAATCAAAGGAACAAATTAGTATTTCAAAACAACTGGTTATATTCTAATTCTCATCATGTGTTTACCAAAAAAAAGTTAATTTAAAAATAAAAATGGAGTTTTGTTTGTGGCTCAGTATATTTACAAAACCCTACAAATATTTCTATTTTTTTAAATGATTTTTCTATTTAATTAGTCTCTATAAATCTGTGTGACATATGTTGAAATGTATATGTGTGTGTAAATATGTATGAATTATTGTATACGTATTCATGAATATATATGTATGTGTGTATATGTATCTTAAGATTATATGTGTACTTGTGTGCAAATGTAAAAAAAATTCTGATGAAATAGAATTATATTAAAAAAAAAAAAAAAATACCTGTAATTATTAAAGTAACAAAAATATTAATAAAAGTAAAACACTTAATATAATTCTGTATTATTAAAATATTTCTTGAGTCAGACTGATAATCAGTGAAATTATGGACATCATTAAAATATTTCTTGAGTCAGACTGATAATCAGTGAAATTATGGACATCATTAAAATCTGATAGTCATTGTGAATTGGAAGTTATATCATTAAATATTTGGTGTTGCTAAATATTATAAAAAGTAAAGTTTGTTTTATTTAATGACGCCTCTAGAGCACATTGATTTTTATCTTATTGGCTATTGGACGTCATACATATGGTCATTCTGACATATGTCTTTAGAGGAAACACACTGCTGCCACACAGGCTACTCCTTCCAAAAAGCAGCAAGGGATCTTTTATATCCACCGTCCCACAGACAGGACAAAACATACCACAGTCTTTGATAAACCAGTTGTGGACCACTGGATGGAACGGAAAATAGCCTGAACTGCAAATGGGCCCACTGAAAAGGATCGATCCGACTGGTTCACAGGTAGACACGCTACCGTTTGAGCTAGATCCCACTCCCTGCTAAATCTTATTTGCACAGTATATTATCAAAGTATTTAAAGTTATGAATTAATCTCTAATGGTATTTATACTGGGTGAGACGACATTAACGCGCCAACAAAAGATCGTCGACATAAGCGCGCAGGACAAATGAGTGCAATGACGAAAGAGCGCCAGACATTACCGCGCAAGGGGAGGAAAAAAACACATTTTAAATTATTTATTTTATTCAACCATTTAGTTCTAAAGTATAAACACCTATATGAAATGCCTTGCAGGAAGTCCACAATATGAATGTCTTAACATTGTTCACAATTTGAGTATTGGGAGTGCTCACTTCAAACGTTATGTTCAACATTATATGAAACACCTCGCAGGAAGTTCACAATATGAATGTCTTGAAACTGCCCAATGAGAGTTAGCAGTGCTGCTACAGCTCTCAAAAAATTGCGATAGTTCTTGATTACAGTTTGGCCAGCATCAATAAGTGTTGTGTCAAAATAGTCGAAAAGACCTATCAGTATGTCCAGAATGTCAGTTGTATGGTTTCAAATGATTGAACGATGTTTTCAGCAGGTACAAATGCCAAAACCACCAGCATCTTACACTTGAGGCATACTTCTTCACTGTCATGATAGACTTCAACAAGATTCACTTCTAGACCAAACACCATTTGCACTGCATTGTGCAAAGCTTTCTCAAAATCACACATGAAAGAAGTCGGTTTCAAATTTTCATTTAATAAACAAACAGCTTCAAGTGCTCTTCTGTATGTGACCTGCGTTTTTCCTTGGAGGAAGATATACAACATTAGTAACACAGTACCAAATGAGCAGTGTTGAGCCTGTAAAAGAGCTTAACAGCTCATCGGTACAGCAAGAACAATGGTGAACAGTGACAAAGAATAAAACAGAAAATATTAGGAGAATCCAAACAATATACGATGCTCTAAATATAACTTATTTCAATTTTAAACAATTTGATGTTCTAATAAGTTTTGATATATAATTTTCTGTTATGGGCAAATTAAATTACATTCATCTTCGAAAATTAAGTTCCCTTGAAATATTCGAATAATATTTGTTACCAAAAACAAAGGCTGAGCGTTTTTGTCGGTGCCGAAATGTCGCTGCGCTCTTTTGTGGGTGTGGTAATGTCTAGCGCGCAAATGTCGGTTATGGGCAAATTAAATTATTTTGTATTTTGTAAAACAGTCTGTATTTTGAAAATACTGTACACTGATTTGCACCTGTATTAAGCAGCCACCTGTACACATATTAGGTAATTTTGTACAATGTAACCTGTATTAAACAGCCATCTGTCCTAAGAGACCACATGTTGTTACACACTTAAGTGGTTGATTAAGACTGGTTTTTAAACACATTATTGCAGGGTTTATTCCAACTAGCATCTGGAAAATGGGAGTCATCATGCCTCACAAGGTTTTATTTTGGTAGTCAAGCATTCAAAAAATGGGAGTCAAGTATATTATTTCAATCACATAATTAACTGAATAACCATCTTGTTTATATTACATGCATACATTATATCCATTATCCACTATTCTATCTTTATAATAGTAATAAATATATATCCATTGTGTTTTTCTTCTCATATATAATAAGTTTTTGTGTATTTAAAAAAAAAAATCGATTGACATTGGAAATATTTTGCACACAGTTTATTTAGGAGTATTTTAGCAAAATATTGCATCAAATACGCAGGATTCATGCGTCATGTGAAACCATGTTATTGTGCTTTGATGATTGTGATAAGACACAAAAATTACTTCAAATAAGGTGCATTTTCATTGTTAGAAATAAATAAAAATGAATTACCTGAAAAATTTGTATCTTCTCAATTTTACTACCTGCAATGGAAACCAACTTTATCTACAGTTGCACAACCCCTGAAATTGCCCGTGGTATTCGGAAATGCTATGTATATTGCTGCAGAATTTTTTTAATTATCTGGTGCCCCCATTATTGCCGCCGACTTAATTTGTTTTTACGAAGGTTTTTAAAAAAATTATATTAAGAATAAAATATACTTTATGCTAAAATTGCCAAACACACTATTTCTCTACTGGATTTATTTTGCTGTGGACATTTTCTTAATTGCAGGAGTTGGTTGCATCATTAAAACCTTCTGCAATTCATGAGTATTACATTTCACCATACAGTCTCAGTCAGATGGATTTCTTTTGATCTCTGTCATGTATAGAGACATTATTTTATATTATTAATGAGAACTTTATGATTTGAAACATTGTTTAACTTAGTTTTTTAGTATGCTTCCTGTACTTAGTGATATACACACTTGGAAAGTCGTAATAGCCTTCTACTACAGAGTAAAATATTCACTAAAATATTAAGAAGAATGTAATAGAATGATCTGATTTGGAAGAATTTACTTAGAGAAAAATAGTGAAGAAAAACTATTACTGACTGTGATAGTGATCACTTGCTTGGCCTACTATCATAAAAATGTCATTTATCTTATTAACCAGTCTGTAACCAGGGGAAAATGATATTGTTCAAATAACTACATGTACATATATTTACATTTTGGAACATCTGGATTCATTTTCGCAGACATGGTATATATGCATTTCAGAAACTGAGTGTTTCCATGACATTCTGATAAGACAGCAGTTTTGAAAATGTTCCAGATTTTAAATCTGCACATTTGCCACGTCTATTATGAAATGTCATTGCACCATGATACAAATTAATGGATAGTTTACAGTAGCCTACATGTACAGACCAGAACAGAGGGTGGGTCAGGTGAGCCAGTTAGCATGGTTTGTATACGTATGTATTTGGAGCTACATGTAGCTCAAACAGTAGCATGTCTGCCTTTAAAATGGTAGGTTGTTGGATCGACCCTTCACAGGCCCATTTGCAGTTTGGGCTATTTTTCCATTCCAACCAGTGGTTCACAACTGGTTCATCAAAAGCTGTGGTATGTGCTGTCCTGTCTGTGGGATGGTGCATATAAAAGACCCCTTGCTGCTTATCGGAAAAACAAGCCTATGTGGCAGCAGTAGGTTTCCTTTAAAAATATGTCAGGATGACCATATGATTAACATCCAGTAGATGATGATAAGATAAAAATCAATGTGCTTTAGAGGTGTCATTAAATAAAACAAACTTTACATACAAGTATGTATTTAGTGCTGATTACCAAAATACTTAACAAGCGGTTTGAAATGGGGGCCTACTATTCCCATCTGGCCTGGGCCTATTACCAGCTTTGTATGTGCATGTACGTGTATAAAATATATAGATTTTTGTCTTAATAGCGACCAGGTCAATAACAAAATCTAGCATATAATGCAGTCAACAAAAAAACCCACCCAACAATAACGTCACACAAATGAATGGTTCTAACTGAATAAATGTTTACGCCTAAGTGAAATGGGAAAGTCAATACTAATGTAAGTGAAGGTCTTTTGAATTGATCAGAGGTGAATTTTCAAAACACATGATTACACCAGCTGTTATGAGCTGTCGGAATTTAGTGTGTTGTACAGGTATCTACCAGGAGAAAATCTGTGAATTTTGAAGTGGGAGTCAAAATATAATGCTAAGAAATGTAATGTTTAAAGGAGGTTTAGAAGTACAGATCTAATTATAATGGTGTGGGGGAGGGGGGGGGGGAGAGAAATGATAGGCAGAAAGAGGGGTTGGGTCCATTTCCCATAAACTCCATGAAGTATCTACCAATAACATGCAATCGTAATTCTCTTGTGACACGGGGACCCATCTGCCGTTTGGGCTATTTTCCAGTGGTCCACAACTGGTTCATCAAAGGCCATGGTATGTGCTCTCCTGTCTGTGGAACGGTGCATATAAAAGACCCCTTACAGAAAGAGTAAGGTAACCTATGTGGTGGCAGGGTGTTTCCTCTAAATAAATATGTGTGAATGACAATATGATTGACATCCAATAGCCGATGATAAGATAAAAAAATCAATGTGCTTTAGAGGCGTCGTTAAATAAAACAAACTTTACTTTTTTCTTAGGACAGCAGGTGCTTATTTTACGTAGACAAATGTATCTTAGTTTGAAAAAGTGGACTGAATAATCATAAAAACAATTCTTTTGACATTACATGGGGTCCTCAAATACGAGCCTTTTGTACACTATTTTGTACATTATTGTGTCCATCATATCATATCATAAATATGTCACTGTTTGTTTATTATACTACAGTATCAATATCAAGCCAAACATAATATTCACAAGATCAATGCCTTCTGGTCATCATGGAGAACAAAAATAGAATATGACACCATTTTATGTGTTTTTTTATGTGTGAGCTGACATGGTTGTTTTTGTTGTTTTCTTCCCATGGTGATAAAGCTCGGTTATAAATTGAGATAAAAAAGGGATTGTTAGTGTACGTACTATTGGCTATATATAGACTAGTGATCATGAATTAACATACTCTATCTCACAACTTGAAAATCTGTCTATCACACTTCAGTGGTAAGTCATAAGTAGTTCTTTTTTAAAGCCTTATTTTTACCATTAAAAATAAAATTTTACGTTTTCTTATACTGTTTCTATTCCATGCATGCTGGTTGGTTGTATTTATTTTCATTCTTATATCCAATTAAGGTTCAAGCATACTGTCCTGGGCACACAACTCGGCTTCCTGTGCTGTCTGTCCAGGACAGAAGTTAGTGTCAGTAGGAGACACGAAACACGCTGCTGCCATACTAATGCAGCTACTCTTATCGATAAGCAGCAAGGGGTCTTTTATATGAACTACCCCACAGATAGGATAATACATAAACCATTTGTGGACCACTGGTTGGTGTAAGTGGTATACACCTTACCCATTGAGTCTTACAGAGCACTCACTCTGGGTTGGAGCCAGTATTTTATATCAAATAGTAAAGATAATTTCTTTGAAACTACCAATAATGTGGTGAAAACTTTTTTTTTAAATCCTGTTGCTTAAATGAACATTTTTTCATTCGTTAGGAATTATAATTATGTTCGGCTTTAATGTAATTTGTATGTGTTGGTAGGTATGTTAGAGATCTATAGAATTTCAAAACATAGAACCTTATATAAACAAATTTGGAAATTTTGTCAAGATTAGCTCTGGTTCAACAATTAAATTCCCCAAATTTTCTATAAAATATAATAAATCAACCAAAAACATTTTCTTTACTAAAATGGTTATTATAATATTTAAAAATATATATAGTGCCAAACTAAAATAAAATGAGGCAATTGTTTTTAAAATTTACAATCAGCAAATTTGGTAAGTGGCAGAGCTAGCCCTTTATGGGGGGTACAGTTACAGACCTATATGTAAAATTAATATTGGTTTCTCAGTTACATGCACAAGTGAATTGAGAATCAGAGCAATTTGTCTAATTTCTAAAGAAGCTTGATATGTTCAAAGACACCTGTATTTTGGTGACTGGCAGGGCTAGGTTAGTTGGGTACCATTCAGTCATAGAGAACCTCAGTGGTAGGGCATCAGACTGTCAAGTTGAAGACAGTGGTTCAAAACCCATCGGATGCTGGCTCACACTGACCATGTGTCACATTTACCAAATGTTTGACATCCAATAGCTGATGAATGTGCTCTAGTGAGGTCATCAAAAAAACAAGTAAATAAATAAAATTCAGTTGTAGAGATAACAGTAGTTAAAAAAAAATTATTATGAGATTCCCCTTTTTATTTTATATTCACAGAAGATTAAAATGTCCAAAGTCATGTCTATTCTAGTTGGAGGTGGGACTATGTTTGTTTGTAGCCATTCAGCAGTGGAGATAACAGATTTTTAAAATTATTATTTTGAGATTCTGTTTTTGTTTTATTTTCACAAAAGTTTGAGATGTCCAGAGACAAGTGTATCCTAGTGACCGGCGGGGCTGGATTTGTTGGTACCCATTAGCAGTAGAGATTCTAGGTTTTTAAAATCATTATTTTGTGACTGTTTTATTTTCACAGAAGTTTGAGATGTCCAGAGACAAGTGTATCCTAGTGACCGGCGGGGCTGGATTTGTTGGCAGCCATTCAGTGGTGGAGATTTTGGCTGCAGGATATAGTGTGGTTGTTATAGATAATCTAGTCAACTCAAGTACAGGTATTTTTAATAAACTAATTTTATTGACAGCCATTGTATAACATGTATGTGAGACATACCTTTCAGGTGCGGACACAGGTTTTAAAGAAAGGGGGGGTCAATTGGCAAATATGTTTGGTTTCCCATTTTAAGGCATTACTGACTATTTGTGTGTGGGGATCCATGGATAATCTAAATATATAACTAATAAGTATAGTAATTAAGACATTTTTGACATCCATTTAAACTCACTTCCTCTTTTTTTATGTAGAAAGTGAAACATTGTTTCTTAGAAAAACAAAGGTGAGGGCACTAAACCCTTATTTGAAATAATTTTGTTTGGATAAATTTTCAAAATACTTTTGCCTGTATGGCAAGATATCCATTCAGTACCCCTTCACTTAAAAAATAATTTAATTAAAATTTTGTTTTAATACTTATCATCAGATTGCAGTTGAGGTTGGAGGTTTCTTAAACCTGACAAGCAGTGGGTTGTCAGATCAATACCCTTCAGCAGATCCATTTAGGCTGTTTCTCATTTCACCGGTGTAACAAAGGCTGTGCTATCTATAGGAGAAGGTATATAAAAGATCCCTTGCTGTTTATCAGAAAGAGTAGTCTATGTGGCAGTAGAGGGTCACCTCTGAAGATCATGGGTTTCAAAAATAATATTATCTGTGTCATGTTAGGTGATTAACACTGTTATTTTTAGGTGACAACTCAAAAATCACTAGCCATTGATGATGAGGTGACAGGTTATTTCAACCCCTGACATGGCTTCACACCTTTGGCACTCATGACAAAGAACTGTGCATATATCAAATCCAAGGGCCTTACCTTTGCTTTCTACGTGCCTCCAGTAGTCTGTAACCAATATATGAGGGATCCAATTTCACCAAGGCATTGAGATATTTGCACAATGCCTTCTCAATTTCACTTCTAACAAAGGTAAATATTGCCGCACCCTGTTTTCTCTGCTTGCCCCATAGGAAACTCACCTCTGTAGTTGTGCTCCTGATGTGTCCTAAAAATTGCCTTAGTGCCCTCTTGATTCCTAGGAATCCAAGGCAATGTTCGCTGTGCCCCCCAAACACCGAAGTTTGATCCTTGCTAATTTATAAAACTTTTTTTTTTCAGAAAGTATTAGAAGAGTGGAGGAAATAACTGGCAAGAAAATAGCATTTTTTAAAATAGACATTTTGGATAAACCAGGCTTGCAGGATCTGTTTTCTAAGGTAAGTTAATTTTTGTCTCTGAGTGTTAGTGGAAATAGTCTTGTGCATGCAGGTGCCGACAGCTAACAAGATAACCCCAATTTTTGTCGACCAACAATTCCTTAGCCTGGTTTTGGCAGTGTTTGCCAATTTATATTCTGCAACAGTGCGAATTGTAGGCAGTTGGGTGTATTTGAAAGTCTAATCTGGCCCAGGGGCCCAAATTCATTATTTGCGGGGCACGGAAGTTATTGCTTTAGATAGTTTTGGGACGAGAAGTACACACCAGGACATAGTGGCAAATTTAAAAGATCTTTATGGGCATTGTTGAAAATATTCTGGTGCCACTTGAAATTCGACATCTGCTTGCCAATTAGATTTTGGATTTTTTACATAACAGCCACCTACCTGCAAAGAAGCACAAATGTATTTGATCATAAATGATCCGTTGTTTGCACACAAATTGGCTGAATATCAATCAAGTGATATCTGTACTCTACTGACCATAACTAATATAAATAACTACATATCATTTCATTTGATTGATATACATTTAGTATTAGGCATGGAGCTAAATAGTACACAGTATTTTCTCAAAACTAAGGAATGGTACCATGCCTATAAAACTTTAAAGTGTGGACTTCAGTACAGCGGAAATTTATTCTCAATACAAATTGCATCATTTGGATGTTGTTAAAAGTTGATGGAGTTTGAAACAAGGACAAAGGTTGATTCCTGTCCCAGTCAGTGCCCAAAGATAGGTATATCAAAGGCAGTGGTATGTGCTGTCCTGTCTGTGGAAGAGTGCATATAAAAGATCCCTTGCTGCTAATGGAAAAATGTTGCAGGTTTCATCTGAAGACTACATGTCAAAATTACCAGATTTTTTTCATCTTGATCTGATGATTAATAAATTAATGTGCTTTAGTGGTGTCATTAAAAAAATAATAATAATAATTTTAATAAAACCTTTAAACTTTCATTAATGTATTAGTTTTGATTTTTGTTTTTGGTTAGTGTTTCATCACTTGTGGAAGGTGAGGACTTTACATCTAATTAACTTTTCATCAATCTGGGGGACTGGGTTTACTAATCATTCATTTCCTTACATGTACATGTAACTGCATTTGTTTTTTTTAATTTCTTTAGCCTGTATGTATAGGTCCGTAGTTATACATGTATTTGTGTTTTGTGGAAGTTATCGTCATTAAATTATTGAAGTATTTATTTTATCCCTTTCAATTTATATATATATCTATCTATCAGTCCTCTCCATTTGGAAGTAGAAGGAGAGTGATAATTACTGATACATTGCTTGCCTGAAAATCATTCCAGGAGAGAAATTTCAAAATTAAGAAAATTGTTTTGCTATTTTCACATTTGGTGGGCTAAAATAAAATTGCAAATGTAGAAATGCCACTTCACGCCATAGGATTTCAAATTTTATGGGAAACACTTTTTCGGTTCTGTGCTTTTGAATCATGGGAACGCATCGGAAACTGTGTATTTGGTAATCCAAAATAATGCAGCAGTTATATGAAAATCATGGGAAACGAGATTTCAGTTCCATGATTTTAATGACATGGTACCGACACACTACCGGTAATGATCATTACCATGAAATCCTATGATCTGCATTTCCCATTTCCAGGCAAATTTGAGGCAAGTGTAAAGAATAACTTGCCTGTAATGAAGAGAACTGTGAGTTAGTAAAGTGTATCAAAAAATGTGATTACATTTTTTATTAGTTGAGCACTTTGTAAACATCCATTTGCCAATATAAGTACATTGTACATGTACAGTGTTAGAGAAACTATTTGTTTTGAGCAAATAAACCTTCTTTTATGGCTTGCTTTTCTTTTTTATCTTTCAATGTTCAGTGTAAACTAATGTTACTAAATATGTGATTCTTATAATTAAAGGGCACTTGCGAGCGTAACCAAATAAAATTTCAAAAAGCTGGGGGGGCTCTAGCCTAGTTTGAAAGAGCATTTCAGAAAAAAAGGGGGTTCAGTCGAACCCTTGAACCCCCTCTGGCTACGGGCTTGATTGACTGTCCAATAATTTACCGTATTTTACTTATTAAAAATACCAGTGCAGTATTATCATTTGTGTAAAGATTGTGGTCGTATTTGTGCTTTTTTTATATCATTAAAAAGATATAATTAGAAATTAAAAATAAAATGTTACAATCATTAATGTTTTAAAATAATAAGGTTTTTTTTAAATTGTTTGTTCGCATGTAATTTATATACTGAAAGAAAAAAGAAAGTATACCAGCTAAATTTTGATAATTGTTTTGTTTGAAATACATATTATAAGTTTAGAAAATTTTGTTTAGTTTTGCAGAGAATCCCTATGCTAATTTTAAAGGTTGCTACACACAATCTTTTTTTTAATGAGTAATTGCTAATCAATTTACACTGATTAGCAACTGGCAAATAAACAATATTTTGAAACAAAATATTGCCTTTTTATTATAATCTGTATATTGTCCCATTGATAATTTATAAACCATGCCTTCACAGTGAGTTGATTTTGAAATTAAAATAAGCCCGTTCCTTGTTATGTGTGAAAGAGTAAAGTTTGTTTTATTTAACGATGCCACTAGAGCACATTGATTTTAATCTTATCATCGGCTATTAGATGTCAGTCATATGGTCATTCCGACATATATATATTTTTAGAGGAAATCCTCTTTTTTAGAGGCTACTCTTTCTGATAAGCAGCAAGGGGGCTTTTATATGCACTGTCCCACATACAGGACAGCACATACCACAGCCTTTGATAAACCAGTTTAGACCACTGGTTGGAATGGAAAATGGTTCAAACTGCAAATGGGTCCACTGAGAAGGATTGATCCAATGACTGACAGCTTCACTGCCGGACTTGTTAATTGTGTTACACATGAGACTCATTTTTTTCTGACATACAAATTTTATTTTATACCTTCTTGATTGACGATAATGACCTTGATGTAAAACAATGGCTAACTTTCAAAAAAAATCTTTGAGGTTTGAATTTTAATGTTATATGCAGACTCATAGGAATGAATTTGGAAGTGGGGAGCACTGACGGATTGGGCACAAACTCGGTATTAGATAGGTTACAATGGCAAACATTGTGTAAAAAAAAAGACTCACAAGTGGGGATGGGGGCACATGCCCCTCTCACCCGGTTCCTATGGGCCTGTATATATATATATATATATATACATATATATACATATATATATACATATATATATATATATATATATATATATATATA
>JAULBS010093675.1:0-15860 GCA_032355785.1 Symmetromphalus regularis | reverse complement strand
ATCACATTTTTAAGGAATGGCCAACAAACAGATGGTTTATATTCTTCTTTTTATGACTTTGTTGCATTTCGCTTTTGTTAATTCAGCTGGTATAATTTCTTTTGTCTGTATGTTACATAAACATATAGTTTTTTTCATTATTATGAAATGCAAAACATGTTTAAAGTAATCTCTACAGTGTATGTGTAATCATGTCGCTGTCTTGTTTCCTGGGATCAGGTTACGTTTTATGTGGACTGCAGTAGAGTGACTAACATCATATGTTGCTGTAACAGCTAATCCTTTAATACCAAACTAATAGTCATACACTGCTTGTGCTTTCTTACATATCACCTGTCAACGTTCGGGCTTAGTGCAATGTAATATATACTATTCAAAATAAATTAAAGACTGTGTCTAAAAAAACAGCAGCTTTGAGAGAATAAGTTCATGGTTACCTGTTGCCTGGGACTCAGGGCAGAGCCTTGGTGGTCCATTGGTAAACGTAGGAATCTTAAGCTGATGACAGTGGTTCAAAACCCGTTGAACGCTGGCTCACACTTGACGACGTATCAAAATAACCAAATGTTTGCCATCCAATAGCTGATGATTAATAAATCAATGTGCTCTAAAGGTGTCGTAAAAAAAAAAAGGAAAAAAAAGGACTTAGGACCTGACTTCAGGGGGTTCCAGGGATTCTAGATCACCCTTTCACTCTGTACCCAATATTACAAATGCTAGAATTCTACACACAACCAAGGACCTTGTTGTGCACTGGACCTTAGCCTATTTAGTAAACCTCCTTCCCATCTCTCAGGTTTGGCCCTGCATCTTAAAGCAAATGATGATGATGAAGAAGGAAACATGCAAATGCTAGAATTCTACACCCAACCAGTAACCTAGTCAACCCCTGGACCCCGTTCTATTCAGGAAACCCCCTTCCCATCTTCCAGGTCCAACCCCGCAACTTAAAGCAAATGACGATGGAGTGAGAAACTTAAACATTTCCTGAGCTGTTGTTTTGTTAACAGAGCTTTTCTCTTTTTTCTTGGGTGTGTATTGGAATTGTCAGATCAATCCTGTTCACTAAACCTATTTGGGCAATTTCTTGTTGCAGCCAGTGGTACACAACTGATATAAGAAAAGTCATGATATGTGTTACCTTGTCTGAGAAAGTAAAGCACTTTATAAAAGATCCCTTGCTGCTAATCAGATAGAGTAGCCTATATGGCAGTAGTGGTTTTTCTCTGATGACCTGAGTCTTATATGTTTAACAGATGTGCTGGGTGTCATTACAGATGCAGATCCTGGGGATTTGAGGTGGTCTGAACACCCCCTCCTCTGCTCATGGTGACTAACGATTTTCCGATTGAGATTTTGACCGAGGACATATTGGTAGAAAGCCCTACCAAAACTGGTCCCCCCCACCTCTGATTAAATTCCTGGAACTGCCCCTACATTAAACAAACCTTTCTTTGTTATGAGATGTGATGACATATGGTATTGCACTGACATCATATTCAACCCACTGAGGCTGGGACATATTTTAACAAAGTTTTATTGCTGTCATTTCATAATACATAATTTTAAAAATTATTTGTATGTATGCATATGCTCAGAGCTAAATCCTTGAAATACCAGATACCTTGCTGAGATCTGTTGAAGGTTTATTTCCTTTTC
Organism: Symmetromphalus regularis; assembly: GCA_032355785.1. Classification (NCBI taxonomy): domain Eukaryota; kingdom Metazoa; phylum Mollusca; class Gastropoda; order Neomphalida; family Neomphalidae; genus Symmetromphalus; species Symmetromphalus regularis. The sequence continues at coordinate 14,201 of JAULBS010093675.1, read as the reverse complement.
TTTATTACGTGGTAAAAATATGTGAAATTTTTCATTTCCACCCAACTACAAAGGTCATTTGAAGTCATTTGAATATATTTTCATGTGTAGAGAAGTCAGTGGCGTAGCTTCCATTGAGACAATGAGGCAACTGCCTCACTAGATTTTTTTGCAGAATTTTTTTTAATGTGATTAATATTATAGAAGTTGATTAAAATATGAGAAATAAAAACCTTTGTCAAAGTTTGCCTCACTAGAAAAAAGACCCAAGCTACGCCAATGTAGTGGTCATTCAATACTAGTACCCAAACATGAGCATCTAGTCAAAGTTCTTAATGGTTGTTGAGCTTTTGCGTCTCGACCAGTAGATTCGGGATTTTGAGAATATTTATTTATTTATTATTTTTAAGAAGACGTTTCTTTCCAACAAATAGTCTCATGGTGAGTTGAGATAATATCAATATAAATTTTTAAAAACCACAGTAATAAGAAATTTCCAATGATAGGATTTGAACCCAACACCTTATGTTCATTTCTTTACCAACTGATACAGAAATCCTCGCTAACTGACTAAGGCCTATAGCAACACTTTATTTTAACACTACTACAAATGAGCGAAATGAGCATCCTCAAAATAATAATAATAATAACATTATTATTGCTATTATTGTTGTTGTTAGTATTATTATATCCATGATATTTTCTGTATGTGACTTCGTGTTGATGCATGATTGTACAAATGAAAACATGTCATTGTCATATTTATTGTTAAATTAGTTGGGGGGTTTTACTAAATTTTCAGGTTATCGAATATCATCAGCATGTATTGACAAAACTAGTTTTGTCACAGTGAATCTTATCTGCGAGGAGAGAACAGTTATACATGTTGTAGAAGTTCTGGGAGGAAACCACACAGACGACAGTTGTACTGTAGATAAAACAATGTGTCATGAAGTTATAGGTCCTAACTGGATGCATTTTACTTTGAGTAACGGGAAGATGCAGTGTGATCACGAAGTAGGTTATTATCAATTTCGCAAATGTAAAGTTACAGCAGCTCAAGTCAAGTACGACTGTGTGGAAAGTAAGTATAACAATGTACGTTTAGTCAATATTTCAGTTAACTCTTATATCGACCATAAGTTAAAATAACATGTATTTTATATGTATAACTGCAATAATTTATATCTATAACTACAATAACGTCTATACTATATGTATAACTACAATAACGTCTATGCTATATGTATAACTACAATAAAGTGTATGCTTTATTTATAGCTACAATAACGTGTATACTATTATGTATAACTACAATAACGTGTATGCTACATGTATAACTACAATGACGTGTATGCTATAAAATTTATGTATAACTAAAATAACGTGTATGCTATATGTATAACTAGAATAACGCGTATGCTACATGTATAACTACAATAATGTGTATGCTATAATATTTATGTATAACTACAGTAACGTGAATGCTATATGTATAACTAGAATAACGCGTATGCTACATGTATAACATTATTTCCATTGTTGGAATATAATTATGTTTGTTTAAGGAGGGGGGCTTCTCGTTGGTTTTTGTTGGGGGGGTTGTGGGGAGGGGTCCACAATCATTGGCGTATTTGTTGAATTGTATGTTATTTTATTTGCATTTTTTGTTTTTGTTTTATTATTAAATAAATAAATGTTGATGGGTTGTTCTTTCATTTGAGTCGACAATTGACATAAAAGTGTATGGTTTTATTTGCGTTTTTTATGATTCTGGAGTAGAAGGAATATTGCTTAACATAAAGGGAAAATGGCATATTGGAAAGTCCTTCTTTTTACTCTATGTCGTTGTTGATGGTGGAGGTGTTGATGTTGTTGTTTTCTGTTTATCATACCACTAATCAGTGGAAGGCAATTAATATGTTTCTTCTTTAAATCATAATATTAAGATATCAACAATTTTTAATATACATTGTATTAACGTAAACATAATTTACAATGATTTTTTTTGTAAGTCCTGTTTTTTTATATTAATTTTGTGATGTCATATTCATGGAACAAAATCTGCTGTATTATTTTATGTATCTGAAAAACCCTATGTTTCCAAGCTCACTTGTAGTTAATAAAATATATAAGTGTATTATAAAACCAAAACTCAGCTTTATGAGAGTTAGAACATTAGAGTTCAAATTTTCGTTCACCATTCATTGTGTTAACACGACTTTGTAGAACGGAGAAAAATGTGGATTTCAGTTGCAGCCTGGTAACTTGATTTTTCAATTATGTTGAGTCGGTATATGTTGATCGAAGAAATATCTATTTATGAAAGCAATTTTTATTTAAATGTAAATACTTTTTTTTCAGCCTCTACAGTAATTGACATGTGCTCTGGTGTATCCCAAGGAAAAAGAGAGTCGAACTCTGTCATTTATTTAAAAAGTCCTGGATTTCCATATTCGAATGCCAGTAATAAGGAATGTAAATGCATCGTTAAAACAGAAGGGAGCTTTATGAAATTTAAATTATTAGATTTAAGATTTTCGTATAATAAGAATTACACAAAATCTCCCCGTTTCACTATTCGTGATGTTAACACAACTTTGTGGGACGCAGAAGAACAAACAACCAAATCTTGTCCATCTTTGTCATGTGGAAATTTCAATCAGCATAATTTGAATATAGCCCAAACACAGAGTTATATTCAAGTATTCTATAACAACAGAAAACAATATAATCAAAATCTATGGATAGAAATAACAGGTTTGAATAATAATGTAAAACAATATTTTAATTAAAATGTATTATTATTATTATTATTATTATTATTATTATTATTATTATTGCCTATGTATATTTTGATAGTTAAATTATACTACACTATTAGGCTCTTACAACTATGTAAGCTATGAATATAATTGTAAAACTTTTATTAACAGCCAGATTCACCAAAATCTTTGAATAATGATATTAGGTATCAATCATTTTAAATGTTATAGGCACTATAATACTACTTTAATAAATTAATGATATTATAAATAATATACAGGCCAACACAATAATGTGTTTGTTATCATTGTCCTTTTAAAATGAGGATATTATTTTAGTAATGTTTTATTAATATTACTTTTATTATTATCATTATTATTATTATTATTATTATTATTATTATTTTAGTAATGTTTTATTAATATTACTTTTATTATTATTGTTATTATTATTATTTCAGGACAACTCAATAAATTAATGACACTGGAATGTCATGCTAACATATCATCAGATAACAGAATAACAACTACTCAAATAGCAACACAATCTATATTATCATCAACAGAAACGACATCATTACAATTAAAAACAACGTCATCATCAACAGAAACATCATTACAAACAAAAACATCGTCAGCATCACAAAAACCTGCATCGAATATACCAATAATAGAAACAACACTTTCAACAGTAACAACACCAACCACAGCGGCAGTAGCAACAACAGCAGCAGCAGGCAGTTCTTCAGCTAGTACAAAGATAAAGCAAAATGAAACAGGTTTGTACCACATGCATTAAATAATGAAACTACGCTACTACAGAAACCTAACTTAAAAAGCATTCAGTTATACATTTATAATTAGTGATTAGCCATTAACAGACTTCAAAGTACCGACCATATGACCTTCTGGTGGATATGTTCATGTCGTATAAAAAAAATTTATGTTAGACATCGATATAATTTTATCGTTTCTCTTTTAACTACGTGTTGTAGAGGTTTCAGACAAGGTCTTAAAAAAAAAAATAATAATCTCCATTTTAATTATTTTTTAAAAACTTATTCTTTTATGGCATTTCTCTAGTTTCTGGTATATACGTCAATACTACAGGCTTCAGCATTAAAGCTGCAGTTCATTGAGTTCATTAATTCAAAAAACAAACTCTGAAATAACATACATGTGTATAGTTTCTGTATTGAGATTGTTAATTAATTGTACCATTTTTTAAAATAAGAAATAAAGACATAATTATTTTAGGCTACAAGAATTCCACTATTGTTCTGGCTGTTGTGGCTGGGGTGTTGTTTATTTTACTGATCACAGTCGCAGGTATGTTCTTGTGGTAAGTATAGTTTAAAACTGTAATGATATCCATGAACTACGAACCACACTCTTCCTTCAAGAGACACATTCCTGAAGTAATTAATACAACAAATAACCAAACGTAATTAAAAGTCGTAATTGAGCATCCATTAAAATAGTGATAGTCCTTTGGCCAGGTTTACCCTGTACATGAAATGTTCACTAAATAGTCCTTAAGTTAATCTTCACATATTTATTAAGTATAGCCATGCTGGTAGAGAAAAGTGGATAACCTTCAATACTGTATTTTATGAGTATGGGTAAATAAAATTGCTATAACTGTTTAGCCAAGGCTCACAGAACAAAATATGATGTCTCAAAAGAGCTGTGATATTTTATTCAATGAGTTGTGAAAATTGAACAACTTTGGTACATTACACTGTATTGCACGAATAAAAGTAAATTTCAGATTTCACTACGCCCTATAGAATTGTATTCTTTAACTGCAAAACTATTATTATTAATAATAAAACGGGCAGTCGGCAAAATGAGGTAAACCAACTAATAGCTGTTTTGTATTTCAGGTATGTTAGACGTCACAGAATGAAACCAGTATCTACTGACCAGGGAGTCAGTGATGTTATAACTGAAGAAAACCGCGAGCTGACAAACCAAAATGACGGAGTGTATGAAATCCCTGATGAACAAAACACTCGGGTTCAAGCTGACCATGCAGAAGCTGAAATACGTCAAGAGACGAGGAGTAACCATTCTACTGGATTAGTGGAGGAAGTGGATGGTTTACAACACAATCAGAACACAGTTGCTCAACTCGGGCAGCAAATGGGTGACCAAGGCAGATTTGAAGAAGGTCGCTATCTTAATTTATCCGGTTTTGAGGAAGAAATGGGTGTCCTTCAACGCAACACAGACGGATTTGGTGTGGGAGGTTATATTAATTCAGGACAAGATGTTCGTCTAAGTGAATACGAAACGCTTGATCCATCCGCCAGGTTACAAAATACTTACGAAAAATTAACTCCCGTTTAACAATTTTGGATATTTATTTCTTACAACTATACCCTGTATGTCTGGGAGGTTATGTTAAGTCAGGACAAAATGTTCGTCTAAGTGAATATGAAACGCTTGATCCATCCGTCAGGTTACAAAATACTTACGAAAAATTGACTCACGTTTAACAATTTTGCCATTTAGTTCTTACAACTATACCCTGTATGTCCCTAGATAATGCTAGTAATTTAAATAACCTAAAGATGACTTTAACTTTCATAATATGTGATCAAGCTATCTCATTGTGGTGTTGATATACCCGTGGAACTGATGATGATGTAGGATTGACTAAAAATCTTACCTGTCCAATATTCTAACATCATTTTGTAATTTAAAATCAAAACAAAACAAAATAACACATTATCAATGCAACCAAATTATTTTAATATAGTTTCTGAAGTCAATAATTCGTATCACTTTCTTCGCGGTTTCATGTGGACTACAGTTGATCAAAGCCATTTTTAATTTTTAATGTATTACAAAACAACCAACAATAACAAAATAATGGTTTCAGTAATGACAACAGTAGAAAGATTAAGAACGATAAAAAGGCTATGTCCACTGTGTTCAAGAAATGGAGGGGGAAACAGTTTCAGTGCGCCAACATGATGGTACTCAATAGTGTTTTAATGTGAGCCTTAGTAATTGAAATGATACGTCATTAACTGTAATATTAAACGAATGCAGATTTTAAAGGGGAAAAAACTAATATCTAAGACTGTGTGTGCTTAACTGTATTGTTTGATATTTGTGGTCCTTAGAAAAACGAAACTAATTTCTTGTGATTATGTGTTAATATTTCCAAATGTTTGACATCCAGTAGCCGATGATTAATAAATAAGTGTACTTTTGTAGTGTTATTAAACAACATTTTGATATTCACGACTAATTGCTAATTCTGTGATGGCGCCTTGAGTGTGCGCTATGAAATTTACATCCTCACAACGTTAGGAGTCGAGTCCGTGGGACCCCTGACAAATATTGTTCATAAAAAACCGAGCTGCTTACTGCGCCATTTATATGAAAACATGTTTGGCGATATCATGTTTAAAATTATTATCCAATCAGATCGCTCGTTTTATAAGTTTGTAATGAATAACTGTCATGTTCTTGTGGAAAATACTGAACACTTGGTGAAATCGATACGATGAAAGCCGAATTGTGAGTGGATGCGTCCAATCTTTTCATGATGCTTCCAATTAAAATTTCTTTTCTCAGCCCAGGTTTTTATGAACTATATTTGTCAAGGGTCCCATGGACTCGAGTGACCTTTGACGTTGTGAGGATGTGAAATGTATGATGTCATTTGATTTACGTAATCAATAACACCAAATCGTGATATTCTGTTTCAGGTTTGTCAGCAGTCACAGGGTGAAGTTCAAATCCTGTGATCAAGAAATGACCAACACAACAAACAAAAGTGTCATTATGTCCAGAACAGAAATTGTAACATTAGAGGAAACCCGCTGCCGCCACATAGGCGACTCTTTCCGATAAGCAGCAAGGGGTCTATTGTATGAACCGTCCCACAGACAGGACAGCACATACCACGGTCATTGATGAACCAGTTGTGGATCACTGAGTGAAACAAAAAATAGCATAAACTGCAAATGGGTCCTCTGAGAAGGATCAATCCGCTTTCACTTACCCACTGAACCTAGTTGAGCGCTCACTCTGAGTTGGAGCCGGTATTGATCCCAGTACCTAGCAGACGTGAGTCTGATAGCGTAACCACTACACCACCAGCAGGCGCGGATGCAGGGTTTATGAAGAGGGGTTCAAATGTGGACTTCTGAAAAGGGGTGTTCAAAATTTATAAGTGAATAGAAATGTAAAAAAGAGGTTAATGTTCACGTCCTTCGACGCTTTAAAAGGTAAAAACAAGAAAAAGAAATCGAGATAAGGGGCGTCCTGACCCCCCCCCCCCTCTGGACCCCCCTACAGCTACAGGCCAGTGTCTGTATTTGACTCGTCTTTTGAATGAATCATTACAGTAAAACGAAAACACACGTAATACGTGACTACCTTTCACAAAAGTGTTCTTTATTGGGTAGAAGTTGGATTGGTTTACAAGCTTACTAGGAACACGATTTGTTTATGGGGAGAAACCAACAGATAAAACACGCTTTTCTATTAGTCACGAATTTAGTTTAACCCAAGAAAGATGGGGTGTGTTGGTGAATACAGCTGGAGAACTATATTGGTTCTTTCTATTTCGTGTGCTGGTTTTCCTGTTTTCGGTAAGTTTCTGAGATAATAGTTTGCATGTGCGTAAAGATACGTGTACGTGTACTTTAATTCTGTGGCATGTTCAGAAGGGCTAGCGCTCTTGGTCGCTCGTTCGACTGGTTTTCAACCCCTGACTTTAGATAAATATAATGTGACAAAAGACGACAGTGACCAGTCAAATTGTACCAGAGTGCCGGTACACAAGAACACACTATGTATTAATCAAGCAGACCTTCTGTGACATGCAAGAACACAAAATTATACCTTGTATTACTTTTATACTTCCATTGAATAAAAGCATCACATTTATCAACATTAATTCTCAGTTGGAGGTCAAGAAAATCTAACAAAATGTTAAAAATAGAACAGTAAGACCAATAACTGAATATTTTATTTCTAAAAAGACAGTAATGCTTACAGACTACTCGAATATTACTTATTAATTTACAGTCGTATTAATGAACATCTATTAAAGCTCGTAAAATATAAGTAATGCAACTCCATAATTATATGATTGCCTATACACATTACTAATGCAACACATAGACACACATGTACGGACGCACGTACACACACGGACCTACGTGCGCACACACACACAAACATATGCACGTACACACACAACACAGACACGCACACAAACACGAACCCACGCATGCGCACGCACAGGAACATTTTTTTCTTCTTTTTCTTTTTTTTCATTTCTTGAGAGTTATACTCAGACATAGAGGACACTGCCTTTTTATCGTTCTTTGTCTTTCTGTTATTGTCATTCCTGAAACTTGTTTGGTTGTCTGTTTTTTTAAGTTATAAATATAGAATTTAAAAATTATAATTAACATTCCTCATGAAAGCGATCACATCTATTCATAACAGAAACTATATCAAAAGAATTTGGTTACATCGGAAGGTGTTTTTTCTATTATTATTTTTATTTTTTATGATATTAGAATATTGTATAGGAAATATTTTCATTCAATTTCTACATCATTATCTGTTTAACGAGTATATCAACACCACAATGAGATAGCTTGATCATATTTCATGAAAGTTAGTCATCTTTAGTTTATTTAAATTACTAGCATTACTTAACCGAATATTGTTATAAGAACTAAGTGTTAAAATTATTAATACTGTTTCGACATTTTCTCATCTTTTTTTATTTTTGACACCCTGAGCCTCAGCTCCAAGCCACCACATCATGTCTGTTCAACATACTAATACTTATTTCACCATAACGTTTGAGCCTGCAAAGATATATAAAATTGCGTTGCTGCTATGTAATCTAGAGAGAGAGAAATACTAACAGATGATATTATGCATGAAGATATAAAGAGTATGGAAATACGAAAACCAAGCAATGAAGGAATTCATGTAACAGCGCCACTTTTAAACAAAATACAAACACGAATAGTAAAATATACACTGGCAGTCATTAAAAGAAAAACACATATATATTTTTCAAGTTTTAAAGAAATTTCTTTTTTTAAATTAAAAAGGAAAAACAGGTAAACAAAACAAAAAGAAAGAAAAGTGAGAAAGAGAGAGAGATAGAAACAGATAGAGTGGGAGAGAGAGAGAGAGAGAGAGAGAGAGAGAGAGAGAGAGAGAGAGAGAGAGAGAGAGAGAGAGAGAGAGAGAGAGAGAAGAGAGAAGAAGAAGAAAATAAATAATTTAAATGTGAGTTAATGTTTCGTATGTATTCTGTGATATGGCGGATGGATCAAGCGTTTCATATTCACTTAGACGAACATTTTGTCCTGAATTAACATAACCTCCCAGACATACAGGGTATAGTTGTAAGAACTAAATATCCAAAATTGTTAAACGGGAGTTAATTTTTCGTAAGTATTTTGTAACCTGGCGGATGGATCAAGAGTTTCATATTCACTTAGACGAATATCTTGTCCTGAATTAACATAACCTCCCACACCAAATTCGTCTGAGTTGCGTTGGACACCCACTTCTTCCTCAAAACCGGATAAATTAAGATAGCGACCTTCTTCAAATCTGCCTTGGTCAGCTACTTGCTGCCCAGGTTGAGCAACTCTATTTTGGTTGTGTTGTAAACCATCCACTTCCTCCACTAATCCAGTAGAATGGTTACTCCTCATTTCTTGACGTATTTCAGCTTCTGCATGGTCAGCTTGAACGTGAGTGTTTTGTTCATCTGCGATTTCATACACTCCGTCATTTTGGTTTGTCAGCTCGCGGTTTTCTCCAGTTATAACATCACTGACTCCCTGGTCAGTAGATACTGGTTTCATTCTGTGACGTCTAACATACCTGAAATACCACAAAACTCTTAATTGGTTTACCTCCTTTCGTTGCCTGAACAAAGTAGTTTTGCAATTAAATAATAAAATTCTATAAAATGCAATCATTTATCTGAAATTTTCTTTTATTCGTGCAATACAGTGTCATGTACTCAATATGTTCAATATTCACAACTGTTTGACCTAAGGTAAGCTCATTCAATGAAATATCATAGCTCTTTTGAGAAATCATTTGCTGTTCTGTTAGGCTTGGTTACACAGTTAGAGATATTATATTTACGAATAACAATTTATCACAAATATGGTGCTGAAGGTTATCCTTCTTAATATGGCTTACAGAAAGTCTATCGATCTATCTTTCTGTACCCGCATATGAAATATGTGAAGATTAACTTAATGAATATTTAGTAGGCATTTCATATAATATTCACAATCTAAGCCAAAGGACTATCACTGTTTTAACTTCATCAATAAAGTACTGGACATTACTATAGAGAGTCATTTGTTGAATTCAATTTATGGATGCTGAATTATTACTTTTAATTACGTTTGGTTATTTGTTGTATTAATTCAGGACTGTGGTGGTGTATTGTGTTAGGTCTCTTGAAGGAAGAGTATGTGGTTGGTAATGCTATGACATCATTACAGTTTTAAACCATACTTACCACAACAAAATACCAGCGACTGTGATCAGTAAAATAAACAACACCCCAGCCACAACAGCCAGAACAATAGTGGAATTCTTGTAGCCTAAAAATATGTCATTATTTCTTAATTAAAAAATGGTACAGTTAATTAACAATCTCAAAACAGAAAATATCCATATTTATGTTATTTCAAAGGTAATTTTTTTTGAAGTAATGAACACACTGAACTGCAACGTGTATGCTGAAGCCTGTAGTGTAGATGTCTATTAGTCAGGGAGTCAGTGTAGTCCTGTGGGAATTGTGTGATGAAAGCAAACCTCCTAGTTAAATATCTTGGGTATATCATATCTTACAAAAACAAACTTTGTTTGCACTCTGAGGAAATATCAGTCCACAATTGTTAATTTTATCTAATTAACTTTGTAATATGTGTTAATATAGGTTTATAAGATCGATAAATCTATTTCTGACATTTATTTAGACCTAACGCGCACCTTTTATGTGATATCATTTAATATATGGTGAATTTAATGTAAAAAATGATTTTTTTTTCTATAGCAAGTGTCATGAAAAAAGGTCCCGTGGGAATTTGGCGATGAAAGCAAACCACGTATTTAAATATCATGGGTATATCATATCTTACAAAAAGAACTTTGATGGCACTCTGAGAAATTGCTCAAATGGGTGCCAGAGCCGCCATTTTGAATATTTACTTAGGTAAGTTAATCAGTTCAAAACTGTTAATTTTATTCCCTCCAAAACGTGTAATATGTGTAATCATATGTTCATGATGTCAAGAAATTCATTTCTAACATTTATTTAGACCTAACGTGCACCAATTAAGAGACATGTTTAAGTATATGCTGAATTTAATACAAAATTTCACATTTTTCTACAACAAGTATCATGAAAAGATGGAAATTTGGTGATGAAAGTAAACCACCTATTCAGTTATCTTATGTATGCCTATATAACAAAATAAAAACTTTGTTAGGACTTAGAAATTGCTCAGATGGCCGGCATAGTCACTATTTTGAATATTTAATAAGGCAAACCTAATATCAATTTAAAACTTGATTTTATCTAAATAAACTTTGTAATACATTTAATTATAGGTTTATGAAGTTCATAAATCGAAATTTATTTGTACGTTTTTAATTTAAAATAAAAATTCACTTTTCTCTATACCACTGCATGCAAACTAATAAAAATATATAATATAAAATATTTTGATCATGACCTTCATTTGAAAATAACAGGCAATAGTTTGCCTAAATATGCATAAAGGTTTTCACTTTGTATTTTGTTTGGTGGCATCAGTCGGATGGGTTATTAAACAAATTTGACCATCCAAAAAAGATCCCAAATAAATTACATTTAATGGCATCTATTGTGTCTTGATGAAAAGACATGATAAAATTAAATACATTATAAATATTTTATCAGTTCATTTTCAGTGCTGTAGAGAAAAGTGAAATTTGAAATTAAATTCAAAATATACAAAACGTTCTTAAAACTGGTACATCTTAGGTGTAAATACTTGTTAGAAATGGATTTCTCGACCTCATAAACCTATAATAAAACTTTAAATGTATTACAAAGTTTATTTGTATAAAATTAAGTTTTAAACTGATATTAGGTTCGCCTCATTAAATATTCAAAATGGCGGCTATTTAGGCATTTTAGCCATTTCTCAGTAAAATCAGTTTTTATTTTGGGATATAGGGCATACATAAGATAATTGACTAGGTGGTTTGCTTTCAGTGCCAAATTCCCATTCGACTTTTTTTTCTTCTTGACACTTTCTATTGAAAAAAGTGAATTTTTACATTAAATTCAGCATATTATATTAAATGATATCTCTTAAATGGTGCATATTAGATTTAAATAAATGTCAAAAATTTATTGCTCGACTGTATAAACCTATAATTACACATATTACAATGTTAATTAGATAAAATTAACAGCTGCAGACTAATATTAGGTATACCTAATTAAATATTCTAAATGGCGGCACTGGCGGTCATCAGATCAATTTCTCAGTGTCATCAAAGTTATTTTTGAAAGATATGATATATCCATGATATTTAAATTGGTGGTTTGCTTTCATCATCAAATTCCTACGGGACCTTTTTTACAACACTTGCTCCCTGACTACTATCTTGCTAATTATATATTCAAAATGGCGGCTCTGGAGGTGACCTGAGCAGGTTGTCAAAGTGCCATCAACGTTTTTTTTCTTTTTTCTTATTAGGTGTTTCTTCAAACATTACACCAGGTTGTTTGGTTTCATTACTAAATTCCCGCGGGAAGACACTTGCTCCCTGACTAATAGAAAAAAAAAGTGAATACTTACATTAAATTCAGCATAAACTAAATGGCATTTCTTAAAGGTTTATGTTAGGTCTAAATAAATGTCAGAAATTGATTTCTCGACCTTATGAACCTATAATTACACATATTACAAAGTTAATTATGGAGTGATATTAGGTTTACCTCAATAAATTTTCAAAATGGTGTCTCATAGCAATTTCTAAGAGTGCCAACGATTTTTTTTTTGTAAGATATGATATACCCAAGATATTTAAATAGGTGGTTTGCTTTCATCACAAAATTCCCACGGAACGATTTCTATGTTATTTCTATGTCATAACACAATATTAGAAGAGACATAGGAATAGCATTTTTAACAAAGTATATTTAGTTGGCAATCATTCAGCTACAAAATATTTATATATTGACCACTAATATCTTTTAGCTATGTAGCTTTAAGCCTACACCCCTTGTGACGTCACTTTTTTGTGCACATCCACAAGTTATAACATTCAATGTACATGAAACATGTTGCTTTGACCCTCATGTCAATGTTTATGTTGTGCTGAAGTGTGTATTTTGGAGGGGTGGAGTAATTAATACTACTTCTAGTTTCTTATTTATTACCTTTTTCTCTCTTTTTTTAAATCAGTGCTAAATATATATGATTTATGTATGGATATATACATGTACATGTAGTGTATAATTATGATGTACGTAGGATCCCCTTGACTGTTTACAATATCAATATTCTTTATCAAAGACCCAAGGGTCCACCTTTGCAATACCAGGTGTGTGTGTTCCTGCATGTCACTGAAGGTCTGCTTTAATAATATGTGGAGAGTGTTCTTGGAAGGCCGGCACTCTGGTACAGTTTGACTGGTTACTGTCGTCTTTTGTCACATTATATTATTACATTTATCTAAAGTCAAGCGTTGAAAACCAGTCTAGCGGGCAACTACGAGCGCTCACCCTTCTAAACATGTCACAGAATTAAAGTACATTTATGTTTACGCATGTGCAAAGTATTTTATCTAAACTATAATATCCACCCCCATCCCCACCCCCACCCCAAACATCATAGAAATGAAATGAAGACACCCCACACCTTCAACTGGGCCTTCAGTTTTAAATTAATATACACATATTTCCCAACCACAGTGGTATTTACTTGCATAACATTAATATATGTGCATACAAACCAAAATGTCAATACATTCAAAGCAGTAAATCATAGCCTGAAACATAGATTTTATTTTAATTTACATTGAATAAGATACATTGAATTATTATTATTATTTATTTATTTTAGATTTTAAAAAAATGTTATAAAATCTTAAAATTATTACAATACATAAAGACCATGAGTAATGGATTCTAAAGTGCCTACTTAACATCCACGCCATTAGTATTTGGTGTAGAGATATAATGAATTCTAAAGTGCCTACTTAACATCCACGTCATTAGTATTTGGTGTAGAGATGTAATGAATTCTAAAGTGCCTACTTAACATCCACGCCATTAGTATTTGGTGTAGAGATGTAATGAATTCTAAAGTGCCTACTTAACATCCACGTCATTAGTATTTGGTGTAGAGATGTAATGAATTCTAAAGTGCC
>JAULBS010093664.1:0-17030 GCA_032355785.1 Symmetromphalus regularis | reverse complement strand
TTCCTGTGATACAGTCTGTAACACCTTGTTCATGTTAACTTACCAAAAACTAACAAAGTCATTTTAAGAATAAATGTATTTTCATTTTTTAACACAAGACACAAGACAACACTGAAGACAAAACACGTCACATAACCAAGCGAGACTCTATGAGACTGAAAACACATGGTCTTGGGAGACTTCATTATACATGGGATCTACTTCAGGGAGGTCATTAATTAAAACTTAGAAGATATTACACCGTCAAACTTTCCGGTTGCTGACCAAGTCGCATAGATTTTTATTTTTTTTGTCGCTGAAGTTGTCGGGTGTTTGATTGCACCGAGAGCATTTGCATAACTTCTTGGGTGAAGGTCGAATGACATTGCGTGTGCATAGTGTCAGGGTTTTGCATTTCCACTTCCCGTATTTAAACATTTCAAGCCAAAGCTTGATGGCAACTAAAAGAACGAGCAAAGCGCTAAGAGTAGAGTCAAAGAACAATTTGGTTGTCACATGTGACACATTCCTGACAGAACCATTAGATATCTGGAGAAATCATGTATGTGGGCCATAGATTCCTGAAAGGGTTTTCTATGGCTATGTAGGTCTGGAAAGTTATTCATTTTTGGGGGGAATTTGCCATTTAGGGTTGGGCAAACCTTGAATTTTAGACAGTGTTCTGACATCACTTGAATGATGTCATCAAATTGTTTTCCTATAGCACACATGGAATTTTCATCAAACAGTAGTGTGTCCTCCTGCGAAGTGGTTGGTCGTTGGATCAATCCTTTTCAGTGGACCCATTTACAGTTTGGGCTATTTTCCATTCCAACCAGTGGTCCACAACTTGTTCATCAAAGGTCATGGTATATTCTGTCCTGTCTGTGGGACCGTGCATATAAAAGACCCCTTGCTGCTTATCGGAAAGAGTAGCCTATGTGCTGGCAGCGGGTTTCCTCTAAATAACTGTGTCAGAATGACCATGTGATTGACATCCAATAGCTGATGATAAAATAAAAATCAATGTGCTCTTGAGACGTTGTTAAATAAAACAAATTTTACAATGGAATTTTCAAGGAAATTGCACTTACTGTATATGATATATTAATATGTTTGTAAAATGTTGCCACATACTAGTTTTACAATGGCTTTTATAGCAGCATTGCTAATTGCTGCCTTCTCAGTGGACCCATTTGCAGTTAGGGCTATTTTCTGTTCAGCCAGTGGTCCCCAACTGGTTTATCAAAGGCCATGGTATGTGCTGTCCTGTTTATGGGACAGTGCCTATAAAAGAGCCCTTGCTGTTTATCGGAAGGAGTAGCTTATGTGGTGGCAGTGTGTTTCCTCTAAAGACATACAATGTATGTCAGAATGACCATATGTATGACGTCCAATAGCCGATGATAAGATAAAAATCAATGTGCTCTAGAGGTGTTGTTAAATAAAACAAAGTTTACTTTTTACCTTAATAATGAATAAAGATATCAAAGAAATTGCATTAAGGAAAAGTTTTACTTCATCTAATAATAAAATAATTAAATTAAAATGTTTTATTACAAAAGTGGTCCATTAATTTCAATAGATTTTTTTTTTTTAGAATTCTTTCTTAGACAAACTTGTAACATGTATGTATGTATCTGTATATCATTTCTCATAGCATCAAAAATATATAAGTCAGAAGCAAGATTTTGTAACGCAACATTACGTATCTACTGGGCTTTTGAAAAAGAAATTTGAGTTTCATAATTGTTTTGGTTTCTGTAGCAACCAAGCTGAAGATAAGTGAGTACCAAAATTAACAATTTCCCTAAAATACGTTTTATGTTCAGTAGGTAGGTAACGTTTATTCTTGCAGCTCGTCCATAAGCGATTAATATACGGAATATTTGTTACCAGCGAACTAGAAAATCATTTATCTAAAGGTAAGTACGATTAGATTTGTCAGTAGTTTCTTATTAAAGCTACATTTTCCGGATACCATACAGTCTTCTGAAAGTCCGAAGATGTTTAATATAGACCGTTGTCTGGCTTTAGACAGCAAATATCAGTGATTAGAAAGCTGTCAAAAGCCAGAAACTCGGGCAATATAGTTCCAGGTGATTATTGCCTACATGTCTCAAAATTGGCTTTCATGGGAAGTAGAGGTTGGAATAAGAATATTATTATTATTTCGTTATTGGGAATATGAATAATGAAACAAAACAGGGAGCATTATAACAGATACAGGGAGTACAGGGTGCACTAGCGGATACAGAGGGTCAGGACCCCCACTCCCCCTTTTCTCGAATATATATATATATATATATATATATATATATATATATTTTCATTTTACGAGATCAAAGACGTAAAAATGTATACTTTTTTCACCTATTTCTATTCACTCATCACTTTTGGACCCCCCTTTTCAGAAATCCACATTTGGACCCCCCTGTTTAAGAAATCCTACTTTAGTTACACGTGTAGAACAGCAATTCTCACCTCACATCGGTGTTCTTTTAAAACTTTCCTTCTAGGCTAAAAACATAAATATCAAAGTGAATCTTTTCAAAACCTCCTACCGTATATATAAAATTCAAAGGGGAAACTAATAACTAAAAAAACAACAAAAAAACCCAACTCAAAACGGACCAACCCTTGAAGCGGTGGAAACACCGTAGTTACGCACGATGACTCTTATTATCTCCCTTAAAAGAGAACTCTTGTTTTGATTTTCTAACTGAACGGCTTTTTGCAATTCCGAAACCGAAAGAAGAAGTAAAACATTAAATTGCGCAGTTGTGAGTCTTTATCGCCACAGATTAGTGACAGAAAATTGTTCTCTAAATAATATACTATTCATTGCAGTTATCATTGAAATCAGTTAATTTTGTAGTCCAGTAATTTGAGTAAAATCAAGTAATTTAAAAAATGTATGTTTTTTAAAATGATTTATCTTTTTCTTCTTCTTTTTTGGTTTGTTTTGTTCTGCTAACCATATAGTTAGGCCAACTTTGATAATTGCATTAGCACTATATTTAGAAAAATTCGGATGATTTACCCAAATATTCTCTTTATAACAACATCAGTCAGTTCCCCTCAGTTTAATGAGTATTGCCAATAACTTGAATAAGCATTCCAGTTTACATCCATAGTATGGTCAAGTGTCTACTATTCGTGCCTGTACTTTTTTCATGCCCTTTGCAGAAATGGTGATGTGTTGCATGCGCACAAGCTCCGCATCAGTTCTCACTGTCAAAACAAACATGTTAACCTTGGAAGTAACACTATGTTACAAATTATAAAATGCACTATAAATATAAATAATAGTATTAATACTATGATGAATTATAGACTTGAAAATTGGTACTAATCCCAAAAATCAGCTTTCGAAAGTAACCAACATTTTGAAAAAAAGTTATCCTGTTAATTTTCTGTCAGTTCATCTGCATTCTTGACATTCATTACTAGTAATACTACCTTGTGACATCAAATACAAAACATTTGAGGCCAACTCAAAACAAATTATTCATATTACAGGCCCGTACGCAGGATTTTCTTTAGGGAGGGGTGCATTTGTGAAGGCCCGAATGTTTTATTTTCGTTTTTAACGTTATTCTAGTAAATTAGCGTTTGCATTTAGTATGATTTACGGACCTCGACAGATTTAGGGGGGTGCCTGTATTACAATGAATAGGGGTAAAATATCTTCTAATGTTATTAGAAGTTGAAAGGATTGAGTTAGATGTATGTGATTCTAATCAATAATAATAAAAATGAATGTTATGTTTTTTGTTTATTATTATTATAGGTGATATATTTTTTGTCACCACTGTTTGTCAGATCAACCCAATGAACAATAAATTGATGCATTAATGTTAGGTAATTTCTGTGTTGCAATGTTAATAGTTGAAATGTTAATGGTTTTTCAACTGACACTGCAGTTATAATCTTGTTGAATTTTGATGACGATGCTTTAACAATGTTAAATTTAAATTTAAAAGAATTAATTTTAAATATAAACATTTGATTTGTCCATAGAAATACTTCATTCAACTACTTTCATAACCACCATATGTCGCTTATTATCAATATTAAAAAAAAAAAAAGAATTATGTTCACGGACAAATAAAAAATAACGTTTTTTTTCTGTTGAAGGTGTGACGTATATATTTCGAGTCAAGTGATGGATATTCCACTATTAGGCATTATTTTAAAACTTCTGAATATTTTTGCAGCTGCAAATACATTTTGTATCCGTTTATTTTGCCCCACAAGGAATTCCCATCTAGAAATTTGAAATTTCTAAATGTGAAAAAAATCGATCAACTAGACATGGAATTCAGTTAAAATATCTTGCGTGATATGAAAATGAGATCTTTTATAACAAATGCATGTAAGCTTTATTCATAATTAACATTTAGACCACAAAGCCCCTTAAATTCCTTGGGACTATGCCATTAAAGGAAAAAAAAGAGAGAGAAACTAAAAAACAAGTTATTCAAAAGTCCTGTTTTGCTTCATTGGTATTTCAAGTAAGGTTCTTATAAATGCATTTGCTGGGAATTGAAACATTCTTATCAAATTAATGTGTCTTGGACTTGTTTTATTAAAACGCTCTTCAGTAATGGACTTGCCCTGGGACTTAAAAGAAAGAAGATTTTAATATAACCCAATGCTGGTACATATTCTGATAGTTGTTAGTCTTACAGGGAAAAAAGTTGTGAAGATGGACGACGAACTACAGCAGGTGAAAGCCATGCTGAGGTCGGTCCTCCTAAGCAGTAAGGAGGGAGTTACAGCAGAACGATTTCTTGGTAAGATTTCACACCGTTTTTCTAGTCTTCGGCCACTGGTAATCATTTAAAAATGTTCTATAGGTTTGTCACAATACACCTATATTTTTCTAGTAAAACATGAAGAAGAAAAAATCCTGACAATTAGAATTAATTCATTTCTTAACAGTATTAAATTTATTTTGTTTACATGACCAGTTTAGAAATTATTTTGTTGATATTAATTATTATATATTTTTTTAAAGATGTGTATCATTTAGTTCATGAAATATGGCTCCCGGAGTGGTGATTTGTCAAATTTCCAAATATAAATATGATATTTTTGAATTTATCATTTTCCAGAAAAGCACTTTTTCAGGCCCATTGTTCCAGTTGCAGTTTTGAAATACATGGTGCCTTTTTCAACAAGAATCTTGGACTCTTAATTCCATAATATACCTGTGAATAAAAATCCCAGGAATTCTTTTAGGTTCACATAAAGAGGGGGATTTAGCTCAAACTGTAGCGTGTCCACCTGTGAACTGATCGTCTCAGTGGACTCATTTGCAGTTTGGGCTATATTCCATTCCAACCAGTGGTCCATAACTGGTTCATCAAAGACCGTGGTATGTGATGTTCTGTCTGTGGGACAGTACATATATAAAAGACCCCTTGCTGCTTATCGGAAAGAATAGCCTATGAGGTGACAGCGGGTTTCCTCTAAAAACATGTCAGTATGACTATATGATTGACGTCCAATAGTCGATGAGAAGATAAAAATTTTCTCTAGAGGTGTCGTTAAATAAAACAAACTTTTCTTTACCTTTTAGGTTCCCATAAAATTAGTTTTCAGATACTTATTTGTTTAAAGTATTTTTCCTTCGACTGATATATTGTACATCTGACAATAATTATATATCTAACATCTGTTAGAAAATATAATTTCACCGTCCAGATAATAGTGGTTACTTATCAGCATTAAATTGTGAATTAAATAGTCACTCGGTGTTCCACATTCTCAGGAAAAATTAGGGTATTCAGACGTTGTAAAACAGTCAGGGGTATTCATACCACTAGAGAGGAAACTCAAAGGGTATAAGTCACCGAACATAGCTTAAAAGTTAAATTAAACTTAAAGTGAAATACTAAAAGATGTTTTGATCACTATGCAGTTTTTACTGATGGAGTTATAATAACTTATGTGATCAAGGATAGCAGACCCTATTACGTTCAATCTGCGACTGAAACTATACAAGTTATACCTTGGTAAAAAAGTGCTACATGTTTATACCTAGTACATGTATTATGGCAGATTGCCATTACGTGTTCACATCTTTTCCCTTTCTTCTTATTACATGATTTTGAGCTTCAGGAGGTACTATATCTCCATTTCTATGTGATGTGGAACACTGGTCACTTAACATATTGGGAAAAATGAATTGTTGATAAAATTGGATTCTTGTGGATTCCCTTGGTGTAAAGATGAAGGAATCCCTTAGCAAATTGATTCTGATAGAATTTCATGAAAAAATAAGGCCAGAAGAGCCAAACAAAAATATTTTTGAAAGAGCATATGGAATTTTGCTTAAATGCTGCAAATACAATTGTGGCTCTTTATGAGTTAATGGGACACATCCTTTAATTCCCCTTACCCATACTGACCCTCCCCATTATGCCCAATTTTAATTTTTTTTAAATTCTTTTTTTAATTTTTTTTTTTAGCTGATTACCGTTCAGTGACAGGAGAGATACTTCCCTTCAAGAAATTTGGTTACACTACCCAGAACAGTTTTATTGCAAGTCTTCCTGACGTTGTTCATATTCAAAGGTGAGTTTGTTTCACAGGCCTGAAAGTCGTACGATCCTGGCCGTATTTGTGAACGAATGAGTTCTCTCCTTCGACCAAGTATGACCAAGCTTTAAAAACAACAACACCCAAAACAAACGTCAATTCTTAGATTGCTGATCTGTAAACGGCATGTTCGGTATGCTTTGGTGCTTCCAGAGGATGAGATTTGGCCGCATATATTGTGCATGCGCAGTTAAACCTATTGCCACAAGATTATGTCATACCACACCAGTGCTTCAGCCTCGCTTTAGCCTTGTTTGGGCAATCAAAATAGCGCTGTTTCGGTGTCTGCTATCATAATCCAAAGTTTCTGGTGACAGAGTTATAGCCCTTAGGCAGAGCAGTGAAAAATGAGTACATCCTGCCAGTGGTTTTACATGTATGTGGTCCCCTGTACCCCCGGCGTAATTTTCCTTTCAGTAAGACACAGGAACTTTCCTTCACTTTCGTGCCTGGTTTCAGTTTACACTTCGGTGAGAATTGAAGATTTGTTTTTTAAACCATGTTAGGTGTTTTGCAAAATTAAAACATGTTTATGAGCAGTTTTGGAAATGGCCAGGAGCCCGGGTCCACCTGAAATGGGGTCGGGCTACGAACTTTTCAAAGTTGGTAGTCTTTGACAGTGTGTCCACCATGTCTGGATAGGCTACGGTGATATAATAATTAAATACCTTCCAGTGACGTGCTATTTATCCATGTTGGAAAATGATTCACATCGTTTATTCATTGATTTTATTCTGTCCATTTGTACGCGGAAATTGTCACTACATGCATATACATGTATGTGAATACATGTAGCTTCATAGTTATTGTTTTGATAGAGCATGTTTAAAAAAAAGGTTGGTCCACCAACTTTTCAAAGTTCAGAACCCTGGTGACCACCTCAATTCTCATTGAATTTCCAACACTGTTTATGAGATATGCATAACCCAGAAAAATTTAATGCTTTTGGAATAGTAGAAAGTGTATATTTCGACTTCTTCGTCACACCATACATCATTTATTTTGTTGTTTTATACCCTTGCAGCAGTAAGTTTGGCGAGGTTGTCTATCATGCTGTGGCAGACGACACGACGGCACACATTCAGAGATTAGTGTCCAAACAGAAAAGTAAGAAGACTAAAGGTCCACTGCGAAGAGTGAGTAGTTAACTTTTCTATTTTTTTAATAAAAGGTGTATTTCAGGACAGTTTATTTCCATAATATTTGCAAGGTCTAAAGAACATGTGAGTAGTAGTACTATTTTCCACTTTGTCTTCTAAAAATGGAACTATTATCTAAAGCCTTCTAACATGAGAAAAATAGTTTTATCAGTTGACAAAATAATATAAAAAGATGGTTGGTTGGTTGTATTTATTTTCATGCTGTCCTAGGCACACAACTCAGCTTTCTGTGCTGTCTGTCTAGGACAGAGGTTAGTGTTAGTAGGAGATACAAAACTAATGTGGCTACTCGTATTGATAAGCAGCAAGGGATCTTTTATATATATGCATTATCCCACAGACAGAATAGCACATATCATGGCCTTTGATAAACCAGTTGTGAACCACTGGTCGGTGTATGTGGTATACATACACCTACCTACTGAGCCTTGTGGAGCACTCAGTCTGAGTTGAAGCTGATACTGAGATTAAAAACCCCATGTCTCGACTGAGATTCGATTCGTGTACTTACCATACACGAGTCCGATAGCTTAACCACTGCACTACTGGGGCCGGTATACACACACAATAAAAAGACAGTATTTGTGTATATATGTAATGTAATGAGCAGAGGTTTATATAATATACATGTTTAATATACGTTTGGCTTTTAAAAAAGTCTGAAGACTATAATGTGGGCTGCAGACATTTAAAAAACCTAACATGGAATGATGTAGTGTTACTGTTAGAATTTCCAAACTTTAGTTCCTTGCAAAGGCAAATCTATCCAGGATTTCCTGTCCAAAAAGTGTGAAGGGGTGGGGGAGCACCCCCCTGTCCAAAAATGGAGGGATGTGCCCCCCCCATTCCCCAGGATTGACACCATTACAGACCCCCAGTGTACTTATATATTTGTGCTAAGACCACAATATTTAAGTGTTACATTGATACAATAAAGAGAAATACTTGTAAAGATTATTATTTAGGCATCTTAATTAAAACTATTGTCTATGCAAAAAGTGGGAGTGGCGGATAATTATATGGGTTTTCTCCCTGTCAAAAAGTGGGGAGACATGTCATCTCCCCCTTGATTTACACCCATGAAGTTTGCATTTCTTACTAATACAAATATACCTTTTCTGTTTCGTAGACATCTGTTCGACACCCAAAGAAACCGTTTAGGGGGAGAGGTGGTTCATTTCAGTTAAAAGGGCGTGGCTCCTCATCATATGTGTCGTCGTACGCACCTTCTGTGCGTGGCCGAGGAGGAAATCCATCTTACAACAGTTCTAATAGTAGAGGAGGAGGACATTTTGGTAGAGGAAGGGAAACAACTGCTATTTCAAACACTTTCAAAAACACAATCCCAGTTTCATCCAGTTCTTGGAACACAATTCCAGTTCCATCCACGGTTCCAGTTTCAGCCAGTTTTAGGGGCACAACAACAGTAGCAACCAGTTTTAGGAACACAGCTCCTGTTTCTGCTATTTCAAGAAAGACAACTCCAGTTTCTCACGTTAAACCTTTGATGGAACACAAAGAGCCTGAAGAGGTTTGGGAGAGTGAGAGTATTGAAACAGATACAAGTGCAGTGAAAAGGACACCGTTCACACAAATGCAAATCACGTTTGATGTAAATAGTCCACCGACAAAGCCAAACGCAGACACTGTCGGCAGTAGTACTCGGCGACGTGTGACGGACTCCAATAGAATGATTACTAGAGCACTGGATGCAGCTGTCCTACAACAAAAGCAAGAAAATAAAGCTGTACGTACTAAAGGCAGAGTCCCATGGAATTTAAGGGACTTTGTGTTCTATTTATTGATTATGAATGAAACTTACATGCATTTGTTATACTACATCTCGTTTTCGTATCACACAAGATTGAACAATGGTATAGGGAATTCCATGTCAAGTTGATCGATTTTTTTCACAATTAAAAATTTTAAATTTCATGATGGGAACTCTTGTGGGGCAAAATAAATTGATATGAAATGTTTCTTCAGCTTCAAAAATATTCAGAATTTTTAAAATAATGGCTAACAGGGGAATACCCGTCACTTGACTCGAAATATATACGTCACACCTTCAACGAAAAAAAAGGTTGTTTTTTTTCCGATTTATTTCTCCGTGAGCATAATTCATGATTATTTTTTAAATATTGATAATAAGCGAGATGTGGTGGTTACATGTATGTACGTAGTTGAAGGAAGTATATCTATGGACAAATTATATGTTTATATTTAAAATTCTTTGTTTGGAAATTAATTAGGTCAAAGGTCAGTGGGACTATCCATATAAGGATTATCTCTTATTTCTTTTAGATTCATCAGGATATAAAAAAAAAAAAGCCATCCGCAAACTGTGTGAATCGGCGAAGCTGTTCACTCAAAAGATTGCGGATGAATTTTTTTGTTCATACCCCGATGAATCTAAAAGAAATAAGAGACAATTCTTATAATTAAATTTGAGACATACATTTTTACACAAACAAAGTTCATATTTTGATTTCATTTATTTTAGGAAAGTATTGAAAATACCGTTCAAGAATACTAAAGAAGAAATATTTTTTAATGATGTCATAGTTTATGACGGTGTAACATTCTCCAATCTAAATGTAGTTTGTAAACAAAGCTGTTAAAAAGTAACAAGACAACGTCATTTTATATTCATAGAGAAATGAACAAACCTCGTTGTTAATGGCTAGACCAATGAGATAATTTAAACTGTAGTGATGGTAATAGAAATTTAATTATTTTCTTTTGCACTTTGTTTGCAAAAGTATGTTTTAAGAAGCCATTTTTTTTTGCTCTAAAATTAGGACATCATTTGAGTGTTAAGATAACAGACAATTTTATAAATGAGTGACTCCATGGGAAATAGATTATCTAAATCTACGTGAAATATGAACCTCCTGTTTTTTTGTTTGTTTTTTGGTCATTTCTCCTGTTTTTTGTCATACATGTATCTCAATTTTTTGGGAGTTATTTAAATCATATTTCTGAGGTTTTTTTTTTGTTATTGTCATATCTCCGATTTTTTATAAATTTTTGCTTACTGTTTTTTTTATTTTTTTGCTATATCTCCAATAGTTTGTTTTTTTGTTTTATATATTCCTTGTTTTTTGTGGGTTTTTTGGTCATATTTCTGAGGGTTTTTCTTGGATTTTGTAGTCATATCTCTGGTTAAAAAAACATTTTCCTTTTATACTATGGTTCAAGGTTGATTGGTCAAGGTTGATTGGACTGTGTAAACATTTCCTTTAAAAAAAAAAAAATGAAAGCTATTACGTCAAGATCCTTTGAAGTGTAGTAACATTCTCATATGTACAAAACAACCTACAGTGTAAGTCTCATCTGTTGTTTCACTTATAATAATACATTTGTTACAACAGGCAAACACGAGATATAATGCGCCCTACACTACGAGAGCTTATGAAATTCCGCCACGCTTTAGAAAGTTGGAAGAAGAAAAAGATACAGTTCCGAATAAACGACCGTCTCCAAGCACATCACCTCCTGCTGTAATGACACAACAACCTTCACCTGGTTAGACCTTACTGTTGTCACAATTCAGAAAATTCATTCTTCAAATTCTTTTTAATAATTCTCTTTTTTTTTTCAGATCTTATGTAAATCACATATATATAGAGGATATTAAAAGAGTTGCCATTTATTATCAAATTTATGTCCTGAGTGAAATAATTTAGCGAGTGACAAAGGAAAATTATTTCACGATGGACATAAATTTTATAATAAATGGTAATGAGTTTGATATTCTATTTATTACCTCAGATAATTTTAATCGTTCTACTCTTTAAACTTTCTAATTGCACAACAGTTCAGAGAAATGCTATCCTATAAGATTATTGATGATGTTAGTTGTCCTTTTCCTAGTTTTACTTTTAGTGATGTCATTTGTGCTTTTACAAATTATAATGTCATATTTAGTTTAGGCAAGTTTATTGGTCATAATGGCTAGAGTGACCCAATGAAATGTGCAGTTAAACCATTGCGTGATATTTCACACAAGAAAATAACAAAAAATTATGTAAGCCATTATGAGTGCCCACTGGGATATTAAAAAAAAAATATGTGTAACAAAAGAAAAATGCATTGGACAGTATAAAAAAGCTTTTTTTACTATAGTTAGATTTAATGTAATTTTAAACAAAATGCAGAGAGAGAGAGAAATTCAAAATTAGACAAGAGAGAGAAATTCAAAATTAGAGAAATGAGATACATTAAAAATTAGACAAATAAGAGATAGAAATTAAAAATTAGACAAATAAGAGATAGAAATTCAAAATTAGACAAATGAGAGAGAAATTAAAAATTAGACAAATGAGAGAGAGGGATTCAAAATTAGACAAATGAGAAATTCTAAATTAGACAAATGAGAGAGAGAGAGAGATTCAAAATTAGACAAATGAGAGAGAGATTCAAAATTAGACTAATGAGAGAGAGAGAAATTCAAAATTAGACAAATGATAGAGAGAAAAATTAAACATGAGAGAGAGAGAGAAATTCTAAATTAGACAAATGAGAGAGAAATAAAAAATTAGACTAATGAGAGACAGAAATTTAAAATTAGACAAATGAGAGAGAGAAATTAAAAATTAGATAAATAAGAGAGACAGAGAAATTCAAAGTTAGACAAATGAGAGAGAAATTCAAAATTAGATAAATGACAGACAGAAATTCAAAATTAATCAAATGAGAGAGAGAAATTCAAAATTAGACAAATGAGAGAGAGAGACTGAAAGATATTCTATGATATTACTTTCTATTTACATTGCAGTTTCTGACTTCGATCAACAAGAAGAACTTGAAATTCAGCAGCGTGTTGTTGAGGTATGGGAAACAGAGAAAACGTGAAATAATATAATTAACTGTAGCCAATGTAAGGTGTTGGACATGGTATTTTTGGATACCTAGTCTACAGAAAACCCCCACACATCTGCCAGATAGGCTGCTTTATCTAGTAGCAGAAACAGATGTTCTATTTGTACAGCACATACATATACTACAGGTCTTTGAAAGCTGTGTGGATGATTATTTCATTGAAACATCACTAAAAGTGAAGTTTGTTTTATTTAATGATGCCTCTAGAGCTCATTGATTTGTATCTTATCATCCACTATTGGACGTAAATCATATGGTCATTCTGACATATTTATTTAGAGGTAACCCACTCCCACCACATAGGCTACTCTTTTGATTAAGCTGCAAGGGGTCTTTTGTATGTTCCGTCCCACAGACAGGACAGCACATACCATGATGAACCAGTTGGAGACCACTGGTTGGAATGAAAACAGCATAAACTGCAATTCGTTCCACTGAGAAGGATTGATCCAATGACCGACCGGTTCACAGGAGGACACGCTACCGTTTGAGTTATATCCCACTCCTCAAACATCACTAAGTCAAATCTGTTTTTTCAGAGAATACAGTAAATCATAAAATTAATGTGAGTGATTGTTGTCAGACTAAAATTTGACAAGGAAATAATACGAGTGGCTTCGCTTTGGTATAGACGTTTTCGAACAATACATTTGTGCAGTAATGCAATTCCCTAAAACTGAGACAACACATGTTATTGATATCAACTCATTTAATTGAGAACACTCAAATGTGTCGGAAACGACCAAATGTATTATTATGTACCAGTATTTTAAAGTTCGTCCATTTTGTTTGAAAGACCCGTCATATACACACTTTAGTTAGAAATTAAAGTGTCATAATATTAATGGAAATAACATGGACTTGCATTTTTTGTATCCTTTCTATCATGTATTAACATTTCAGATTCTCTCAGATGCTCCAAATGGGTTGTGGAGTACGAGAGTTGTGGTTCTTTACACGGAGAAGTTCGGCAAGCCGCCGTTCGATCTCATCGAGAGAATTGAGTGCTGGCCTCACGTGGCCCGGGTTGACCCGTAAGTTTCTTTCAGACTTTTTCTTGACACAGATTTTAGATTCAGTAATACTGTTGACACTAAATACAGTTCTGTTCAGTGTGGATCAGTTCATGTTAATCCGAATCATGTCTCACAACTTACTAGGATTCCCGCAGTCATTAAAAACCTGGAAAAGTTTTGAAATTTGCAATTTTGTTTAACCCTTTCAGACTCGTTAAGCCACTGCCTTAAAGTGCCCCAGGAATTGATATATCTCAGCAGTTAAACAAATGATACATTTAAAGATGGTTAATTGATGATAATTTTTTTATTTTTCATTGTAGAAGATTGGTTATAGTATATTTGTAAAGATAAATAAATTTCCTTTAAGAATTATCTCATCATTATATATAAATACAGGTATTTATTATATTAATTCCTTATCATAACGACATAAACTTTCGATGTAAATATGTTAACGAATTGACCCATTTAGAAAATCTTCACTCACTCTATGACAACGTGCGTACATTTTGTATGTCTCGGAAGGTTTATACAAGTTAAAAAGACACAACAGGATTTCCCGTTCTGAAGTCTGAACGTTGATTTTTTTTATAGTGGGATTTCGCGTACCAAAGTCATGGAAAAGTTTCGAAATTTCTGTATCTTCTAAGATTTTTTCGATCATGCTTATCAGAGTGCGAATGATCACTTCTTGTGATGCATTAAGTCCCTGAAATCCATGTTTTTCGTCATTTAAAATCTTTAATTTTTTTTCTCCTTAAAGAATATAAACCCTTTCTTTTTATGCAGGTAGAACATTAAGTTTTTCTAGTTTTCAAATTTAGCTCATGACAGTGTGATACAACTGTATATTTTTACAGATTTGTTTGCAAAAAGGTCATTAAATCTTTTTGAAATGTCCTGGAAAAGTTTTGAAAATTGATTCTTGGAAGTCTGACACACTACCGCTCGATACAGATCAATATGCATCGGTCAGGTTTTGGCTGAGATCAGAGCTGGACGGTAGTTGGTATATACCATTTGGTATCAGTACCGAGCAAATCTCAAAATACCGAAGAATTCGGTATTAAAAAATAAGCATTCCCGCCATTGAGTAAAACACTAAAAATAGATCTTGCGATACTACATTACCCACAAAATGGCTGATACGGCGAAGAGCACAGTACTTCTAAAGGACTGAGCGAAAAGTCTCTAACTTGGGCATTCGTTTAGAGGTAGATATACATAAAATACTGCTTGATATGAATTTGGTTATCGGTACTACATGTATATCAATACCGAATACAGTACTGATAGTGAGCTGAAACATCCTCAAAATACCGATACCGATACCAAACTTGAAATTTCAGTACCACCCAGCTCTGAGACACACCAAATATAATTACTAGAAGTTGTGTTGTTGGGAATTCTAACAAACCAACCTCAACTGAACGGGAAAAAAAAAAAAAATGCACAAGGCTAACGACATGATCCATCTTTTAAAAATTCTTAAGACAAACCAGTTTTCATTGTCAAACTATTTCTACAGTCCCTAAAGCCCATATCTCAGTCTGGTTCTGCATAAGCATGCTGGTCAATCCACAAACATAATTATGTTAATTGAGACAGAAATGAGTTCAGGTATTTACTGGACTCTCAAAACTTGCATAAAGGATGCAATAAAATGTCATCTGGACCCCCAAAGTCAGAGACACTGTGTCATGAATAAACAATGGGTGGTGGGGTGGAGGGTGTTCTGGGACATTTTAGTGCCATAAAAAAAGAATTCATTTATTCAATATAAAACAAAAATTAAGACAGAATAAATATTTTTTCTTAATGCAAAACCTGTTTTCTGCAACTCTTGACTAAATTGTGGACCCTTATGTTTTATATTGGGACCATCAGAAAAGAAACAGGTGAATCTCAGGTACCCTCTTTTATAAAAGCTAGGTAAACCCCTGGTAGAGGAACGTACCCTTTGCCTTTAGACATGAATTTTTTATATTTTAAGACTGTTTTTTTGTCGCAACTAATTTAGACCCTTCCAATATTACAAATTTTAAAAATATCTTTAGACCCCTCTTTGAAAGTTTGTGGATCCGCCAGTGCTCTCAAACTGTACATTGCTACACGACAAACGTCACATAGACTTTACAGTCGTGACACAAGAAACGATACCTATGTTCTTAGAAATAACTTTTTTTGGAAGGCAGGGCCGGATTTATAAGGGGGGGGTTTCCTCCCCCCCATGAACCGGTTGGTCGTCGGATCGATCCTTCTCAGTAGACCTATCTGCAGTTTGTGCTATTTTCCGTTCCAACCAGGGATCCACAACTGTTTCATTAAAGACCGTGGTATGTGCTGTCCTGTCTGTGGGACTGTGCTTATAAAAAACCCTTTGCTGCTTATCGGAAAGTGTAGCCTATGTGGCGGCAGTGGTTTCCTCAAAATACATATGTCAGTATGACCATATGATTGACGTCCAATAGCCGATGATAAGATTAAAAATCAATGTGCTCTCGAGGTGTCGTTAAATAAAACAAAACAAACTTTGCTTTTTATTTTACTCCAAAGTGGGGTCCCCAGACAAAGGTCTTCCTTTATAAAAAAATGTAATAATTATAAAATTTATTCTATTCATTCATTTTAGGTTTTTTATTTTATTTGTCATGTAATTTAATTTCTATGTTGAGGGAGCTTCCGAACGTTAAGTACCGCAGTCCCCCCCCCTCCTCCAACACCAAGATATAAACACGGCTCTGCTGGAAGGAGTAGGAGAGAAATTGGTAGTCTCCTATGAGAAATTTTTAAAATATTTTTAGAGAAAAAATACATATGTTTTGAAATATACGTTTCTATGCTGGATATAATGACAAATTATACTCCAGTTTTTAACAATAACATTTTGTTTCGTTTTCTTTCTTTTCTGGAAATAGAAGGAGAAAGAGTTAACCTTGCTTCTAAACATAATCAAATGGTAGAATTGTGGTACAAATTTTTAGAGAAAATAGTTTTAATATTGTTAATTGGGGGGAAAACGACATATGCTATGACACATACTTTTTTATAGTCTTTGTCGCGACAAATAATACATATGTTTTTTTTAATTACGTTACTGCTGGGGATAGTAAATAAAAAGAAGATAATAACGGTTTTGGAAACAAAACAAAATATTTAGAAAACATAGTTTGAGTATTACAGTTGTTAGAAGGAAGAAATGACCTAAAAGAAAGAATGAATTTTGAAATATTGAAATTTGTTTTTAATGCGCCATTTCACGATAATAGAAAACCAATGTGCATACGTGCCAAACTTTGCAATACTGCACACACACACACACACACACACACACACACACACACACACACACACACACACACACACACACACACACACA
>JAULBS010093653.1:0-17031 GCA_032355785.1 Symmetromphalus regularis | reverse complement strand
GAAGATAGACATAGGTTTAATGAAGAGAAATGTAGGGTGAATGATGAGGGTGTAGGATTAATGAAGAGAGAGGTAGGGTTAATGATGAGGGTGTAAGATTAATGAAGAGATATGTAGGGTTGATGAGGATGTACGGTTAATGAAGAGAGATATATGGTTAATGATGAGGTTGTAGGATTAATGAAGAGAGGTGGAGAGTTAATGATGAGGTTGTAGGATTAATGAAGAGAAATGTAGGGTTAATGATGTGGTTGTAAGATTAATGAAGAGATATGTAGGGTTAATGATGAGGATGTAGGGTTAATGATGAGGATGTAGGGTTAATGATGAGGGTGTAGTGTTAAAGAGAGATGTATGGCTAATGATGAGGTTGTAGGATTAATGAAAAGAGATGTAGAGTTAATGATGAGGTTGTAGGATTAATGAAGAGAAATGTAGGGCTAATGATGAGGTTGTAGGATTAATGAAGAGAGATGTAGAGTTAATGATGAGGTTGTAGGATTAATGAAGAGAAATGTAGGGTTAATGATGAGGTTGTAGGATTAATGAAGAGAGATGTAGGGTTAATGATGAGGTTGTAGGATTAATGAAGAGAGATGTAGGGTTAATGATGAGGTGGTAGGATTAATGAAGAGAGATGTAGGGTTAATGAGATTGTAGGATTAATGAAGAGAGATGTAGGGTTAATGATGAGTTTGTAGGATTAATGAAGAAAGATGTAGAGTTAATGATGAGGTTGTAGGATTAATGAAGAGAGATGTAGGGCTAATGATGAGGTGGTAGGATTAATGAAGAGAGATATAGGGTTAATGATGAGAGTGTAGGATTAATGAAGAAAGATCTAGGATTAATGATGAGGGTGTAGGATTAATGAAGAATGATCTATGATTAATGATGAGGGTGTAGGATTAATGAAGAGAGATGTAGGGTTCATAAAGAGAGATTTAGGATTAATAAAGAGAGATTAAGGCTTAATGAATCAAGATACCTCTTTTATTACATTTAGATGTCTAGAAATATAACATGTTTCCCCTGTATTGACTTGGGGATCATGAAGAAATTGATTTTTAAAAAAACAGGAATTGAGAATTTTTTGTTTACAAAAGAGCTATATACTTATAGCACATTTAGTGATTTCTACCTAAATAGGGAGGTAAGATGCTATGTTTTATACAAACAAAACTTTGGAATACTTGAGGCCGAAGCTGTTTACCCTAAGTCCACAAATAATGAAACCTTCTGATTGTTTGTCACCCTATGCAAGCCTTAAATGTTATTTTCCAAAAGTGATTCACCTATACTAATAGAAATCACACAGGTTGAATTGGAAATGGTGTTTAGATATTTTTATGGAAAAACCTGATTTCTTCATTTGTAATTTAAGTCCATAAGAAATAAAAAAAAAAAATTAAATTAAAAAAGGAAGTTTTTACATTTAAATTGTCTTGTCGTTTGATATAAATATAAAGTGTGCATATCTTTTCACTGTTACAGCTTCATATAGCAGCAGCAAATGGTTATTTAGAAGTAGGTCACTTCCTGTTGTCGAATCGTTGCTCAGTGTCGATACGAGATGATGATTCCTGGCAACCGATTCACGCCGCTGCTTTCTGGGGACAGGTGAATGTTTACAGATTGTATTGCAGTAATAGTTGCAAACATTTTAACATTTCTTTTTATATAAAAAATTTAAATATTTTAAATTGTGAAATTAATATACGGTGGAAACTGGCAAATCCGGTACCCCATTATCCAGGATTCTTGAATCAGCCTAATTTTTTGGTCTCAAATTTATGTATATATATCACATGTATTAAAAATCCAGATAAACTGAAACCTGTAAATCACGCACACCAGACCTATTTTCTTTACAAAAAGCTGAATTTGTTAATTAATTATAATTCGTGGGTTGAAGTTGAGCTCGACAAATGACCTGAAATACCCTTTCCAGTTCTTTTGTTATATCACAATACAGATCTCAGACCAGACTTTGTGGCGATATAGTAATTAGCAGTTGATTGGTGTGAATTGTATTTATGCATGTGGCCGGAATTCTTCACACACCTTGAAACGTAATTAGCTATTCATTTTGTAACTGCTTTAGGATACTGGAGTGAGTTAACCAACTCACAGGTTTACAGTTATTCAAACAAATAATAAACTAAAAATAACAAAATAATATTGTTTACAATTTATCAACTCAGCTGTATAGATCTATAATGCAAGTATTTTATTATTTATTTCATAGATACATGTTGGCTAATTTTGTAGAACTTACATTAAAAATGAAAATATTCTAAGGGAAGTAACTCTTGTTAGAAAAAGTGAACGTCCTAAAAACTGGATCCCATACAAACTGACATTGGGTACGGTGATGATCCTGTTTTGCCAGTTTCCACTGTATCACATTAATGCGGGTCAGAAATGAATGTAAAAAATGTGATACTTACGTAGAGGCAATAGTTAACTGACACATTTTAATTGTAACAACAATATCGTGAGAAAGTGACAAACAAAATGCCTTAATGAAAAACACATTTGAGGGTACCTATTTCACAATGTATTACTTTCATGACACACTAATTTCAGTAGTGACAATAATGATAAGACTTAAATTGTTTCTATACTGAACATTTATAATTTGAATCATTAACAAATTTCTTTACTGTAGATTTATAATTTTGATATGAATATAAAAAATTGTTCTATTCTGTACTGAATATTTATGATTGAAATGGTAAATATTAAAATTTGTTTTTAAGACTGAAGGTTTGGAATATAAAAAATTAATATTAAAAATGTTTATTTATGTTGAAGATCTGTGATTTAAAAAATGATAAATTTAAATTTGTTCGTTGAACACTAAACGTTTATGAGTTAAATGATATACAGTCAAACCTGCCCATGCAGCCACCTGTATTAAACAGCCTCCTGTGTTAAAGGGTCACCTTTATTTTCTCCCTAATCAGCTAATTTAGTATAATTTAACCTGTATTAAGCAGCCACCTGTTTTAAGAGGCCATGTTTTCTTACACCCTTTGTTGGCTGCTTAAGACAGGTTTGACTGTATATTGAAAATATATTTTATTTATAATTTTAAAATGTTTCTACTAAATGCCTAATTTTGTTTTTACAGCCAGAAATGTTGCAGATGCTAGTTGAACACGGAGCAAATCTTGATGCTAAAACACGGAATGGCGAGACCGCATTTGGTATTACAGTATTATTAAACAAAGCAAAGCAAATGTACCAATTAAAATTAACAAAATATACTGATATTAAAACTTTAAAAAAATTGATTTCCTTTATTTTACAGTCAGTGGTCCACAACAGGTTCATCAAAGGCCGTGGTATGTGCTGTCCTGTCTGTTGGACAGTGCATATGAAAAAAAACCTTGCTGCTTATTGGAAAGAGTAACCTATGTGGCAGCAGTGATTTTCCTCTAAAGAAATATGTCAGAATGACCATATGATTGAAGTCTTGATAGCCGATGATAAGATAAAAATCAATGTGCTCTAGAGGCGTCATTAAATTAAACAAACTTTAAGTAAATTTTCTTTTACCTTTATTTTGAGCTTCTGCTCAACTATTTTATTGAATGTTTACATTGGCAATGAATTGAATGAATTTAAATTTTCAAAACCTTCAATGATTTATGTTCTGTTTTAGTGATTTTAAAATTCTCTGTAATTTTCTTTTAGTTGAATTTTGTTGTTTTCATTAAGTCAGTATGATTGAACAGTTTAAATCTATTTTTAGACGTGAGGAGACTTAATGTATTGTTTAAATATATTTTTAAATGTGTGAGAACACTGGTTGGACTGTTTAAATCTATTTTTAGTGAGGACACTGGATTGTTTAAATCTATTTTTAGACGTGAGGACTGGTTGGATTGTTTAAATCTATTTTTACACTTGTGAGGACACATTTACAGGATTGTTTAAATCTATTTTTAGACATGTCTGGACACTTACTGGATTATGTAAATCTATTTTTAGACTGTGAGGACACTTAATGGATTGTTTAAATCTATTTTTAGACTTGTGTGAAGACCCCGAGTTGAAGCAGAAGATTCTAGACATGAAGGACGAGATAGAAACGAACAAATCATACCAACCGCACAGCCTAACAAAACCACACCGGGTCAGCACACGCAGGTAAGCAAACTGTATAATTATACATAAATGTTTATTAGTTTATCAGTTTCATCTTGGATTAGCTGTCTTGAGTGAAATTAATTTCAGTTGTAAGCTTTAGCAAACGACTGATAGCATTGGTTTCATGAGAGATAGATTATCAATAATACAGAATGTGGGTAGGTTATGGTATTTATTACCCATAGTGTAACTTAATAGTTGTCGAGAAATGTGTGTTTAACGTTGATTATCTGTCTAGAGTGAAATTAATCTCAGTTGTAAGCTTTCAGGGGTTTACCTGACTTTTATAAAAGAGGGGTCCCTGGGACTCACCTGTTTGTTTTCTGATGGTCCCAACCTAAAATATAAGGGTCCACAATTTAGTCAACAGTTGCAGAAAACAGGTTTTGCATTAAGAAAAAATGTTTATTCTGTCTTAATTTTTATCTGTTTTATATTGAACAAATGAGTTCTTTTTTATAGCACTAAAATATCCCAGTACACCCCACTACCTATTTATTCATGACTGAGTCTATTATATAACCAAAACAGTTTTGATATTTTTTATAGGAGTCCATGGGACGCAGTGTCTCTGATTTTGGGGTCCAGATGACCTTTTATTACGCCCTTTACGCAGGTTTTGCGAGTCCGGTAAATCCCTGAGCTTTAGCAAAAGACTGATAGCATTGTTTTCATGAGAGATAGATTATCAGTAATACAGAATATGAGTAGGTTATTGTATTTATTATCCATAGTTTAACTTAATAGTTGTCGAGAAATGTGTGTGTGAGATAATTTATAAAATATTACATAGCTTTAGGTAGAGGAAGCTATTTTGTATGGGTACGTAACAGTTATACTATAAAAGTTAAAATATTCACAAGGTTTCTGTGTTCTGTCAGATTAACTTTTCTTTTTACTGTTTTGGCAAACTAAACCAAATATTTCAATTACTGTCCTTTTAGTTCATGCAGCTGTTTTATACAGTAATAAAAGTTATTAGTGTTTTTCTTTTTAAGAATTTTACACTCAGTAAGCATAAGAAATTCAGAATTTTACACTAAAATTGTGTGCATAAGAAAGTTATATTTTTATGCAAATCATTATTATTTGATTATTTGTTACCTTTGAATATTTTCACTTTTGCGGTATATATTTGGTGATGATTATATAATCTTTGGATATATCTCCTGTTTTTGTTGATTTTTTTTCAGTTTGTTTTCTAATTACTGTTGTTTGTTGGTGTTTGTTTGCATTCTGAAAAAACAAGAGCCAAGATTGTGTTTTGT
Organism: Symmetromphalus regularis; assembly: GCA_032355785.1. Classification (NCBI taxonomy): domain Eukaryota; kingdom Metazoa; phylum Mollusca; class Gastropoda; order Neomphalida; family Neomphalidae; genus Symmetromphalus; species Symmetromphalus regularis. Next base: position 11,605 of record JAULBS010093653.1, on the reverse strand, counting down.
TAAATACTTCTCTTTCTCTTACTCACTAGGATTTTCATCATTTTAACTTTTCATATCACCCATATTATTAACCAATCAGAAGTGACACACAAGTAACCTTACATAGATTTATTAACCAATCAAAAGTGATATACAGGTAATCTTACATAGATTTATTAACCAATCAGAAGTGATATACAAGTAACCGTACATATATTTATTAACCTATCAGAAGTGATACACAAGTAATCTTACTTACATTTATTAACCAATCAGACACACAAATAATGTTGCCTACATTAATTAAATAATCAATAACAAATAAGTTATTACACATAGATTATCCAATCAATGATGCACAACTAATCTTACATAGATTTATTAACCAATCACAAGTGATACACAAGTAACCTTACATATATTTATTAACCAATCAGTGATGCACAAGTAATCTTACATATATTTATTAACCAATCAGTGATGCACAAGTAATCTTACATAGATTTATTAACCAATCACAAGTGATACACAAGTAATCTTACATAGATTTATTAGCCAATTAGTGATGCACAACTAATCTTACATAGATTTATTAACCAATCAGAAATGATACACAAGTATTCTTAAATAGATTTATTAACCAATCAGAAGTGACACACAAGTAACCTTACATAGATTTATTAACCAATCCGTGATGCACAAGTAACCTTACATAGATTTATTAACCATTCATTGACACACAAGTAACCTTACATAGATTTATTAACCATTCATTGATGCACATGTAATCCTCCCTAAATTTACTGACCAATCAACGAGACACTTGTAATCATATGTAGGTTTATTAACTAATGACACACTGCTGCACATTTTCCTCTCTGTATTTCCTGTTCTTTATCCCCCCTTGGTCATGCAGCCTTCCCTTAAGACACGGGGGACCAGGGAAGCAGCCGGGGGACGTGCCAGAACCATACTGGATGTGGGCACAGTTTAAAAATACTGGCAACTGGCTGCAGAGATCATTTTATATGATCAAATGTGGTTGGCTGTTTCAGTTTGGATTTCTTTATTTTGTTTTCCGATTTTTATAAACTAACACATAGTGTGTAAACAAGAGGTAACTAAAAGATAATAAAACAAAGGTGCAAGTCAGGAGATAAGAAGTAAATGTGTTTAACATCTATAGGTTTATTTCCCACTGTTTTAGAGGGGAAAAGTCCTTCCTTTGTAAAATCTTGTGAATAATCTGGCTAAATAAAAACAATTTGCTCTTTTTACCCACATTACAACAGGAACATGCTAAAATCCAGGCATTGTCTTCTTGCTGAAATGCAATTTTAATTAGTTGATAAGTACCAAGAGAGGGAAACTGTTTTATGAATATTAAAAGGTTGAAATGGCAAGTCAGTTGTTTAATGTGCATATTGGACTCTTTTTGAAGTAAACTGTTTATAACAGACAACTCTAACAAGTTAGTGATGTAGACATACATGCAATCCTTTTCAGTGCATAGCAGAGTTTTAATAACAGTAGACTGACACCAAATACTTTCACAAGTTAGTAATGTAGATCTAATCCTATACAGTGCATAGCTGAGTTTCTAACAATGTAGTAGATATACACTGAATATTCTAACAAGTTTGTGGTGTAGATATACACCGAATATTCTAACAAGTTAGTGATGTAGACAATCCTATACAGTGCATAGCTGAGTTTCTAACTACAAAACCGAATACCGTAACAAGTTAATAATGTAGACATAATCCTATACAGTGCATACCAGAGTTTCTAACTACATACACCGAATACGGTAACAAGTTAATAATGTAGACATAATCCTATACAGTGCATAGCAGAGTTTCTATCTACATACACTGAATACTGTAACAAGTTAATAATGTAGACATAATCCTATACAGTGCATAGCAATTTCTAACAGCATGCACAGAATACTGTAACAAGTTAGTGATGTAGACCTATACCTAACAAACATACACAAGATATTCTAAAATCATAGTAGATACATGTTCTAGCTTATAATTCACCAATTGTATTAAATTTTGTTCTCAACCCACGCTTTATTTTGCAGATTTTCTAATGCTTATTGCTTAATTTATTTTTATTATGCTTTTATTTCATTTTATATGTTAATGATTTAAATAGAATATTATATACTGCTAGCTAATCACAATGCACACAGATAATTCTGAGAATGACCCTGGATAGTCTTTGGTAGTTTGATTTTCTTGTTGGATTACAACAAAAAGTCATCTTCAGCGACAGAAGATTCAGAAACTTTATTGCCATTAGTGAGTTTTAAACATATTTTTACAAATCAGTTGTAATTTGTCTGCCATTTTAATCTAATGACAGTAATTGTATTTTCTTATTTGTGGAATGGGATGTAGCTCAAGCAGTAGCGTGTTCACCTGTGAAGCGGTCGATCGTTGGATCGATCCTTCTCAGTGGACTCATTTGCTGTTTGGGCTATTTTCCGTTCCAACCAGTGGTCTACAACTGATCAAAGGCTGTGGAAAAGTGCATATAATTTATAAAAACCCTTGCTACTTACCGGAAAGAGTAGCCTATGTGGCAGCAGCGGGTTTCCTTTAAAGAAATATGTCAGAATGACCATATGTTTGACGTCCAATAGCCAATGATAAGATAAAAATCAATGTGCTTTCTTTTAGAACCTGAATTTTATTTTAAAAGATTTTATCCCCCTCCCCCCTCCATAAAACAAAACAATTCCTGAATAATCTGTTTTCCTTAATTAATTTCTAATTAATATTGATGTGGATACATATCAGTAACTTACATTAAATAAATCTTACATGAATAAATGTGGTAACATTTCACTCTAATTTATATTTACAGTAAATGGGAAATATACAAATTATTCATACTATCAAAATTATAATTCTGTAAATAAGCAACATTATAAATGTAATAATTATATAAATAGGCAACATAATATGTAAGTAAAGAGGTAACATGATCATATTAATGATAAAAATGGGTAAAATTATATATTGTTAGTTATAATTAACTTAAATAGGGAACATTACAATAGTCCTATAAATAAGAAAAATATAATGTTAATAGCGACATATAATAATTATGTAAATAGGTTACATTATAATAATTATTTAAATAGGTTACATTAAAATAACTGAAAATAGGTTACATCTTAATAATTAAGTAAATTGAATATTTTGACATGAAATTGCGAAATTCTGTAGAATTATTTTGCTTGGCAGATTTCTTTCTCTGTGTGTGTGAATATATTTACCATAGAGACAGTATGACTTACGACTGTTAAGACATCTTCACACATTGTACATGGACAATGGGAAACAATTGCTTCCTTCACCACCCTCCATTTTTTTTGAATATCCCAAGTTTTTGAAATGCCTTTTTCCGGGTAAAACCTTCAAACTATTATAGACCCCCCTGTGTACTTCTGTATATTTTCACCAAGTCTACATGGCTAAGTGTTACACTGATATCATAAAGAGAAATATTGGTAAAGATTATTATTTACGCATTTTAGTTTACAGTTTTCAAAGCAAAATTATATATGAGGTGGGAGATAATTATATAGGCATCCCCTATGTCCAAAAAGTGAGAAGGGATGGTTTTGTGTTGGCTCCGTCCCTTCAGTATTTATGCCCCTGACATGGACAGAACATTTAACAATAATATTTTTGACATCTGTATGAATTGATTTTATAACTTTTTTACATGAGAAAATTGACTGCAGTATAGTAAACTAGATTTTGACTTCTGTACACATGCATTTATACGTCGAGTCAGACTTAGAAATATAGTAACTAGTTCTTGGCATAGATTATATGACATTGTAGACTTAAACAGAAACTGTTTAAAACAAAATCCTTTTTTTAACGTAGATTACATATAGACATAGAAACAAGTTAAGAAAGTAGTGACAGAAATATAAATGGTTTTCATCAGTTCTTTCTTTAAGATTAAACTGACAAGTAAATAATGTCTAAGTATCTTTTTAATTATACTCGACCATTTAGGAAAAACAACTTCTGTGTAATCTGGATGGAGATGTAGCTCAAAAGGTAGCATATCCGCCTGTGAAGTTTCTGTCATCGGATTGATCCTTCTCAGTGGACCAATTTGCAGTTTGAGCTATTTTCTGTTCCAACCAGTGGTCCACATCTGGTTCGTCAACAGTCGTGGTATGTGCTGTCCTGTCTATGGGATGGTGCATATAAAAGACCCCTTGCTGCTTATCAGAAAGAGTAGCCTATGTGGCAGCTGCGGGTTTCCTCTAAATACATATGTCAGAATGACCATATGATTGACATCCCATAACTGATGATAAAATATAAATCAATGTGTTCTAGAGGCGTCGTTAAATAAAACAAACTTTGCTCTTTTTTTGTTTGTTGCATCATTGAGGTTTGTTGATTTTGCAGAGTATCTACCAAGTCCACCTCAGTCTGTGCACCTAACCAGTGTTGATTCTACGTCTGTGGACCTATCCTGGTCACCAGCCACCGCTATGAACAGCACGGGACAAACATACACGTATCTCGTGCAAGTGAGACAGAAAGTGAAGGGAGGATTGTTTGTCAGTAAGGTAGTTCAATATATTCCTTGAAGGGAGGATTGTTTGTCAGTAAGGTAGTTCAATATATTCCTTGAAGGGATGATTGTTTGTCAGTAAGGTAGTTCTATATATTCCTTGAAGGGAAGATTGTTTATCAATAAGGTAGTTCAATGTATTCCTTGAAGGGAGGATTGTTTGTCAATAAGATAGTTCAGTATATTCCTTGAAGGAAGGATTGTTTGTCAGTAAGGTAGTTCTATATATTCCTTGATTGGAGGATTGTTGGTCAATAATGTAGTTCAATATATTCCTTGAAGGGAGGATTGTTTGTCAGTAAGGTAGTTCTATATATTCCTTGGAGGATTGTTTGTCAGTAAGGTAGTTCAATATATTCCTTGAATTGTCAGTTCAATGTTTTCATTGATAGGAGGATTGTTTGTCAGTAAGGTAGTTCAATATATTACTTGAAGGGAGGATTGTTTGTCAGTAAGGTAGTTCAGTATATTCCTTGAAGGAAGGATTGTTTGTCAGTAAGGTAGTTCTATATATTCCTTGAAGGGAGGATTGTTTGTCAATAAGGTAGTTCTATATATTCCTTGATGAATAAAGTTAAGGATTTTTTACGACTTGGTTGATCACAAAAACCATGAAAGTGAAATAAAAAGGTAATTTAACAATGGAGATTTTTTCACTCCCCAAAATTGTTACATAAACAAAGCAACAAAAACTAAAAAAATAATTAATAATAATAATAAATAAACAAATAAATAAATAAATAAACAAATAAATAGATAAAAATAATCTGGTTTGGTCATAGGATTAAAACCCCTCTGTGCAGTCAACCTCTGAGTGGGATTTCTACCATCCTAGCCAGTGCACAAGTACGAGTATGTGAAAGTTTTGTTATGTGCTGACCTGTCTGTGGGAAAATGCAAATAAAACATCCATGGCTACTAATAGAAAAATATGGTTTCTGCTGTTGACTATGTGTAAGAATTACCAGTTTGATATCTAGTAATAAAAAATAGTGTGCTCTAATGGTGTCATTAAAAAAAAACATACTTTTTAAAATAAGTTTTATTTAAACATTTTATCTGTTATATTATTGGCAATTTTTAAGAGAAATGGCAAAATGTTCAGTCTTATATATATATATATATATATTTTTTTTTTCAAGGATACAGTGACCGGAACATACATTAAGTTGACAGGCCTGAAGACAGACACTCTCTATGAAGTACGAATTGTTACCATCGGGTATGACACAAGTAGTCTCCCTTCGGTGATCATCACTTTCCTCACAAAACCAGACAGTAAGTTAAAAAAACTTACCAAAATTTAATACATTATTTTAAGTACTACGATCAAATCTCAGTTGAGGTTTGGGACTTTCAATCTTGATACTGGCTCCAACCCAGAGTGAATGCTCTGTAAGGTTTAATGGTTAGGTGTATATCATTTGCACTAACCAGTGGCCCACAATTGTTTTATCAAAAGCTGTGGCATGTGCTATCTTGTTTTTACTAAAGTGCACAAAAAGGATCCCTTGCTACTAATCAGAAAGAGTAGCCTATGTGACCATGAGTCACATAATAAACAGTATGCTTGAGTGTAGTAAAACAAATAATTCCTTTTAACTTAGTTTGACCTCTGACCTATTTGCAACTTTCTTCAAATAGGTCATAACTCAGGCTAAATATCAATTAAAGAAACACTCAAAGTTTTCTTCATTTCTTTTAACTTGGTCTGACCTCTGACCTATTTGGAAAAAGGGGCAAATAGGTCAGAGGTCAGGCTAAGTATCAAAAAAAGAGAAAACACTCCGAAGTTTTCTCCATTTCTTTTAACTTAGTCTGACCTTTGACCTATTTGGAAAAAGGGGCAAATAGGTCAGAGGTCAGGCTAAGTATAAAAAAAAGAGAAAACACTCCGAAGTTTTCTCCATTTCTTTTAACTTAGTCTGACCTCTGACCTATTTGGAGAAAGGTGCAAATAGGTCAGAGTTCAGGCTAAGTATCTATAAAAGAGAAAACACTCCTGGTTTTCTCCATTCTTTATGTAAACATCTGAATTAAGTTTTTAAAATGTTATTACATTATGTGATATGTTTACTTTGTTTTATTGCAGAGTCTGTTTACATTCCACCCCAAGTTAGCGAGATTAACAACATGACAGGTATCCATACTTGATATTATTTGTATTGTTTGAGGGGTTGAATTTCACAATGCCATCACACTGCTGTGATGTACCTTAAAGAACTTACATTTGTTACTGTGTTCTTGGTTTTTCTCCCTACCCCAAACTCCCCAGTACAGTATGATAGAAATAACTATCTACTACTTTTACAATGTCATCATTTTGTATTAAATTTGACCCCTCCATACAATGATTCTGGATCTGAATTTATCTACTGCCCTTATCTACTTGATGTTTTGATATTAAGCATACCATATAGTCCCTATTTAGCATACCTCCCTAAGTAACACACCCATAAATCCATAATCATGCCACAGTATGCACAGTAAGTAATGGATGCACACAGTAATAATCTATATTGCACAAAATATTTAAGAGTGAAAACATGATTTCAAGAATTCAGTAAGCTCCAAATTTGCATAATGTAATGTAATGCCCCCAAAGGCATTAAATAGGGAATATACAGTAATTGGCTCTTTTTATCTTCTGTAGTTGTAGATGCTTTTGTTTGGGACGAAAATTATGTAATTTCAATCAGATTTTGTTCTCACGTTTCCTTAAAGAAATACCTTTTTATAAATAATGTTTTTAAACTTTTTTTTTCTATACAATACATTTATATGTATACTGAACAACAAAAGAAATGCAAATGTTTGTTCAGATTCAGTTTCATCAAATTAGACAAAAAATTCATTTTTTATAACCGTTCAATGAAATCACACTTTACACTTCTCTACACATGCAGAACCAGGAATTTTCAAAGAAGATTTTTAACTTTGGAGGGTGTTGTTCAAAGTTTGCTACAACCAAATTATCAAGGTAAAAAAAAGGTGTCTAGACCCTCCTGACCCCCTGACCCCCCTAGAATGGCCTGTGAGAAAATTCCTTTAAATGTAATAGAAAGTTTAGGTTTGCTGATAACCTCTTTTGAAATACAATTTGTAATTCTCTGCTTCAGAACCAAAAGGATGTAAGTCTGGGTTTGGCACTTACTGTATCACTGAATCCCCCTAAGTGAGCTGCATCTGGTGCACAAAGGGTGTGTATAGGTTTCTGAATCTATCCCACATTTATCTTGAAATCAAAAGATATTTCACATAAAACTTGTGTCTAGGTTAGAAACAATTTCTGGTCCTTTTCTCCATTCACTGCTACCCCAACTTACACCCTTTTGGTTCTGAAACAGCACATTCATTGTTGATACTTCATCAAAGGCCTGTCTGTGGGACGGTGCATATAAAAGACCCCTTGTTGCTTATTGGAAAGAGTAGCCTTTGTGGCAGCAGCAGGTTTCCTCTAAATAAATATGTCAGAATGACCATATGATTGACGTCCAATAGTCGATGATAAGATAAAATCAATGTGCTCTAGAGGCGTCATTAAATAAAACAAACTTTACTTTGAGGTGGTATAATGTACAATATTCTATGTAACTGTCAGTGTAGTCACATCTTGTCTGGGTACATGTAGAATATTGTAAGGAATCTACTTCTTCTTCTGCGTCCAAGCTATAATTGATCATGTTTTAGAATTTCATATTTTTCTATTTTTGTCTGTCATGTTCAAATATATTATGTAAAATGTAGGGAGAGACCTTAATATAGGCATTGCCTGTTGGTCAATCCCAAATGTTAATAATTTGTATTCTTAATAAAATATAGTTAAAAAAAAAAAAAAACGTTTTAGAATTGGAGTCCGGCTGTGGTGATAAAAACACTGTATCGAGTCTAACTTTACTTTACTGAAGCAGCACATTCATTGTTGATACTATTTTTTAATATTTTATATATATATATATTTTTTTTCAGCTTGTTGTTTGAATTCAAGTGTAAATCCTGCATGCTTAGCGGCCTGTACCTACAATGTGTCTGCACTGATGAGTTTTTTTACAAATACACAAAGTATTGTCAAATGCTTTGCTGACATCCAGAAGATGATCAAATGTGCATCAGGTAAATGTTTCACATTTTTAGGGGTCATTCACATTTTTAGGGGCCATTCACATTTTTAAGTGTCTTTCACAGTTCTTGACATTTGCCAAATCACACAAAGCATACATAAGTCTCAGTGGTCTAGTCATAGGACATCAGATTCTTGAGCTGAAGACTGTGGTTCAAAACCCATCACAGGGCCCACACTGGTGTTTAAATATTGGGGGTGGGAGACAAGACTGAATAGGGGTCCAATCTGTAATTTGAAGGGTGCCTACTTAGTACTCAATAAATGTAAATATTGTCACAAAAAAAGGGTGCTGCAGATTATTTATATGACAGACAAGGGAAGCAACTCTAGTGAACATTCTGTCACATATAAATAGAGGTTCTATTTTGGCCAGAGTATGTATCAGTATTCCTTTTCTTGTTACAGATGGACGGAATCATACAAGCTGTTGTACACGACGAGGTATTAACCCGCCATGTTCCCAATTGTGTGCACTGTCTGAGCATGACACCTGGGACAACCGCTACATCGCCTGTCTTCCCAAAGTCCTTGATATTGTACAGTGTTATGAAGAAGGCAGATGTAAGTATTTCTTGTTTGAGCAGTATAATTTATCCTGTCATGAAAAGGATGGATATAAGTATTTCTTGTTTGCGCAGTATAATGTATCCTGATGAAAAGGATGGATGTAAATATTTCTTGTTTGAGCAGTATAATGTATCTTTTTATGAAAAGGATGGATGTAAATATGTCTTGTTTGGGCAGTATAATTTATCTTTTTATGAAAAGGATGGATGTAAGTATTTCTTATTTGAGTAGTATAATTTATCTTTTTATGAAAAGGATGGATGTAAATATTTCTTATTTGAGTAGTATAATGTATCCTGATGAAAAGAATGGATGTAAATATTTCTTATTTGAGCAGTATAATGTATCTTTTTATGAAAAGGATGGATGTAAATATTTCTTATTTGAGCAGTATAATTTATCTTTTTATGAAAAAGATGGATCTAAGTATTTCTTGTTTGAGTGGTATATTTTATCTTTTTATGAAAAAGATGGATCTAACTATTTCTTGTTTGAACAGTTTAATTTATCCTGTTATGAAAAGGATGGATGTAACTATTTCTTGTTTGAGCAGTATAATTTATCCTGTTATGAAAATGATGGATGTAATTATTTCTTGTCTCCCCAATGTCCTTGATATCATAGAGTGTTATGAAGAGGGCCCATTTAAATATTTCTAGTCATCTCAGTGACCTTGACATTGACTAATGTTATGATGAGGTCACATAAGTATTCTTTATTTGAGCAATATAAAGTATCCTGATTTGTCAAAAAAACCAAAACATGATCAACAAAAAAACTGGCAAGCTATGTTATGTTTAATAAGAAATGTGACCATTTACATCATAACACATATGTTAAACAAAATGTCTTAAAAAAACTGGCAAGCTATGTTATGTTTAATAAGAAATGTGACCATTTACATCATAACACATATGTTAAACTAAATGTCTAAAAAAACTGGCAAGCTATGTTATGTTTAATAAGAAATGTGACCATTTACATCATTAAACTAAATGTCTCAAAAAAGTGGGAAAAACTCACCAAGAATGTTTTTTTTTCATTCTAAACATTTTAAATGTTTAAACCTTCCAGTCTAATCTTTGTGATATTAAAAGAGCACTCTTACAAGCATGTTCATGTACATACCTAGTACATGTCTATATTGAAAATATGATCATATCACAACAAAAACCGAAATGGTTTTCATGTATAGGATATTTGATGAGCTTTTACTGGACGGTAAAAAAAATATGTCTCTATTTTATTGACCATAGTATTTTTACTATTGATGTAAGCAAATAGCATTGTTTTTGAATTTTAGATAAAGAACTTGACGAGCTACAAATCTGTATCATTAATATAATTTTTAACTTTATTATGTATGCGCAATGGCTTTTTCCTTTTGATACCATAGCCCCAAATTAAAAACAAAAACCTGTATTTTTTGATCGAAATAAAATAAAACCTGTGATAGGAGATGGGGTGGGAATGACACTGTCTCCCCTAGCTGTGCCAGTGCTCCTACACCCCATCCTTATTCTAAGTTCTTTGTGTGTTTAACCAGAAATTTTGAAATAACCTATGTTTGTATATTTCAGTGAGTTTGCCGAAGCACCCGAATCGAGTCCGGATTACAAAGACAACATCAAACACAATAAGTCTGGCTTGGGACCATCCAAAAACTGGTACACTCGTAAACAATTACATTGTAAGATACAGGGAGAATCTACAAGCTTGGAAAGAGGTAAATCATAAAGTATTGACTATAAAATAGTAGTCACTTCCAACCAGTGGTCCACAACTGGTTTATCATCGGTTGTGGTATGTGCTGTCCTGTCTGTTGGACAGTGCATATAAAAGATCCCTTGCTGCTTATTGGAAGGAGTAGCCGATGTGGCGGCAGCGTGTTTCCTCTAAAGACATATGTCAGAATGACCATATGATTGAGGTCCAATAGCTGATGATCAAATACAAAATCAATGTGTTCTAGAGGCATCGTTAAATAAAACAAACTTTACTTTTTTCTATAAAATAGTAAAGGCTTAGTTGGGTATATGTAAGTTACTTACAACGACCAGTGATCCACAACTGGTTTATCAAAGGTCATGGTATGTGCTGTCCTGTCTGTGGTAAAGCGCATATAAAAGATCCCTAGGTACTAATTGGAAAGTGGCAGTAGCAGGTTTCCTCTGAAGACCACGAATCACAGAATACCATATGTCAGACACCTAATAGAATGAACAATGCTGGGGTGTCATTGGTTGGTTGTATTTATTTTCGTGCTTATATCCAATTAAGGTTCAAGCACGCTGTCCTGGGCACACAACTCAGGTT
>JAULBS010093642.1:0-17031 GCA_032355785.1 Symmetromphalus regularis | reverse complement strand
GGATGATCCGTCCCCCCACTTTTTGGACAAGGGTATGTTCCGTCCCCCACTTTCAGGAACGGATTTTCGCCCTTGGTTATATCTACCAGTCTCGATAGCTAAATTGTGAGATGACAAACGAAATTTAGTAATATTTTCTTAAGTGAACATGTATTAAACAGGTATATGTGCACTATTCATGTCTATTCGCATGCGTCATGCATGGGCGTCCTGCTATACAAGACACTAGAAGACCGTCTTGGATGGATTTCCACGTGCGCGTACTAATTAACTCCGAGACATGTGGCCTGGAACACTGGGGATAGAGAAAGCAGAATGTCAAACACTTGGAGATGCTTCAAGTGGGTCGTACTCCAGATATCCACCCAACACCTGCAACATGGCACGGAATTCTATAGTAATTACATACCAACTGCTAGCCACCATCAACTACCTCAGACTTGTATTCAAGCTCTTTTTATTTTTCAAAGTGTCAGTGGTGTTATACAATGACTTCCTGATTCGATACTTTTATTTACATATTTTGAATTAAAAATTATGAATATTGATTATCCAACAATTTAAATAAGAACATTCTATAGGAATGAACACGTCTTCATTGTCAAAACAAAAACAAACAAACAAACAAACAAACAAGCAAAAACCAAAACATAAAAAAACGAACTATGGTCTGTTTGCGCCACTTGGAACATGGTTTTTGACGAATAAAATACAAAATATTTAACTTACCTCATTAATGTTGATATTTTTCGAAATAAAATAAAATGTTCTATTTTTTGTCTGGATTGGTGTGTCCATTGGTTATGTATTGTTTAAACGGCAGTCAAAAATATTGTTTTTGCATTTCAAGCCGGCGTTAATTTGAGCCCCATCTTTTTTTTTGCATACCTCAGACAAATCCATATACAAATGGGGATGTTAGGTAATTATTTGTATACTGCATTTCTATGATACGCGGTTATTATTTTATAAATAAATTTATCATAATTTAATATCAATGTCATATTTGCAAAGATTTATTTATTAAAGAAAAAGAACAAAACGACGAACGACATACGAATATTACCGGAAATGATCGAAATATTCGGAATGTTAAAATGGGTAGTAAGCTCACTCTGTAATGAACTCGTATTCCACCCTTATCATCGCTGTGAACCATATTCGTTTTTCCTATACAAATGAATAGGTAATATTTTAAATTATTATTTAACAAAGTAATGAAAAAAACTTGGACATTTTTGTTATTTCCAAAACTCTAGTCCTTTTTCGCCTAGGTTCACGCAAACTAAAATAATCGACAAAAATCCTTGTTCCAAGTAGCGTAAACAGACTATAGAATAATATTAAAAATGATAATAAAAAAAGAAAAGAAATAACACACACACACACACACACACACGCACACACACACGCACACACAAACATACAAACATACAAACACGCACGCACACACACACAACACTCACTCACGCAATTACACACACACTCATACACCACACACACACACACACTCACTCTCTCTCTCTCACACAAACACACTCACTCACACACACACACACTCACACTCACACTCACTCACACACACATACACATACAGTATAAACTATTCATGTATTTTGTGTCGTCTGTGACATCCATCATGACCATTATATTTAGATGTCTAGCCAGTTCAAGATCCATTTAAGAGATACAAATATTTGTAATCAACAGTTAAAACATATTCCGACTGTGAGTACTCAGACACTAACATTACATATATATTTCTCCAGTTTATACACGTTCGCACAGTATGCCATAACAGTGTTCCATACAGACACATCGATTCGTCTGGCATTACCATAAGGAAGCAGTTCATCTTCTTTTACTCATTGTCTATAGGTGTAAAATAACAAACACACTGTTTAAATGATTCACAATAAAATTGAATGTAGTATGCCAGCATGTGGGGAAAAGAAAAGAAATAGAAGAGCTCCCCTTGATATAACCTACCCATACAAAAACATTATAAGTAATGTTATAATCACCTTTTAAACATTATTTCTTTCATTTCGATAATTAACTAAATTTAATCGAACAATAATCGATCGAGTTAAAAACCGTATTTATGTATTAAGAAAAAAAAATCGATTCCTATTTGATTGTTTAACGACTCCTGAGCACATTGTTTATTCAGCAACTATTAGATGTCGGACATATGGTGTTTTGCGACTCATGATCTTTAGAGGAAACCCACTACCGCCACATAGGCTACTCTTTTCGATTAGCAAGATTTTTTATATGTGCTTTTCTACAGACAGGACAGCATATATCACTACATTTGATAAATCAGTTGTGGACTATTGGTCGGTGTAAGTGAAAAATAAGCTACCCATTGAGCCTTGCGGAGCACTCACTCTGGGTTGGAGACGGTATTGCGATTTAATAGCCCATGCCTCAACTGAGATTTGATCCCAATACCTAGTATCCATAAGACCGATAGATTAACCACTAGGCAACAGGATCCGGTCGGAATTGACTCATGAATTTGATTGGTGATGTAGTAGTGTCATTACATAGAACCAGAGAACAAATCTGGTATTTATTCGTGGAATCCTAATAGATGAACGGTACATTGGTGAAGTTTTGCAGGCTTTTGATGCGCCAATAGCTCTAAGTGGATCAAACTCCCTCTTACAAAATGACAATGCTCGTCTGCATAGGATCTATGCAGCAGTAAAATCCATCCTTAAACAAGGAGTTACCGTACTTTCTTTACTGGTTGAGTCATCTGATCTTTCTACCATTGATCATTTATGAGATGTTTTGGGAACGGAGTTTCGTTCTCGCCACTCTGCTCACCATGTGAAATGCTAGCGTACAAAATAAATGTTGATATACCAAAAACACAAGGAAGGCTAGAAAGACACTGGATGCGCCTTAATAGATAATGTAAGCCAGAAGAACAACGAAATCATTTTACTTGTTTTATTTTCATTATAAAATTATGTACTTAAAATCTGTTCCTTTCAATAGAATAGTATTTCATGCTAGTAAAATACTTTTTAATATAAAAATATTTATACTGAAATTTTATCACATTAATTGTTATTATTTGTTGTACTATAAAAACATTTATTTCCCTGAAGTAATTCAATGCTAATATAATTATGTACATGTATATTTATTGTATTTGTTTGTTATCTATTGTGTATTATTTTAAGTTTCAATTTTTTTTGTTAGATAATGATTCAGGGCTCCATCCCTGATATTACCAACATACTTCTGAGACAAAACATGAATTAAAGAAAAACAAAACCAAAACCCCCAATTTATCATTCGTTTTCATTATTATCTTAGGAATTAAAACGTCCGTAATAACATCCAAACACAGACATATGTAACAGCTGTAACCACGCACTTATGTCAAAGATAAATTATGGGCACTTGCCGTGATTGTATGTTTCGTCTTACACCTCATAACGATTTCCGATTACCTTTTACTGTTCAAACTAATGTTTTTTTCCTTTATGAACAAAAACTCTTCAGCCATTAAATATGTATAGTTTTGCACTTGGGGAACAAATTATTGTGGTACTTACAACTTTCAGTACAATTATTGATTTGATAATGAAAATGACAACAAGTCTTTGAAGTGCAACATTAAAAGAGCAAAAAAGAAAAGAAAAAAGAGGCATTTCAGAAATAGAAGAACGCAGTGAATGGATGTATTGTGAATACACCCTGCCAAAAGCGTGCAAAACTACTCCAGATATACCTTAAAATCAAAGTTTACAACTGTGTTTGTAATGCGTGTGCTTACCAGCAACTTATTCTCCGCATTTGTTTTGATTTTGCCTCGAAGTTATTTACCATCTCCATTTATTTGCGTGATGAGAGTGTATTTGGTTTGCCCAACTAATCTACCAGGCCACTGGCAGGTACTTGGAGGTACTTACTCCGGCCCAGTGTTACCACACAAGTGTTAGCTAAGACTCTATCCATCTCTTGTAAAAACATGTCACAAGAAAAAAGAAAATTAAGGAGAAAGATTGAGCAAAAGCAACGTCAAAACAAGAGTCCTTAAAGTTATCGACATGCGTCATTAACACACAGACCGCAAAGACAATGCAGTTTGTATAGCCAAACGTACCATTGATCCAGCATTGCAAGAAACCACTGGCAAACCGCTTTTTTTTTTTTAAATAAGCTCAATGCTCAACAATTTTCAATGTAAAAAAATCACCACATTTGCAATTGACATATCTTTGGTGGTTTACCAAACATCAATACGGACCGTTCTAGCTCTAAGAAACGCATGCAGCTGGAAAGTGGATTTTATTGAATGCCTGTAATTCTTTACTTCCCACAAAGTGATGCGACACATGCATGTTTAGTCGACCAATTGTTGTAAGACAATGCAACACGTAAGAGAAGCACTCGCACATGCAAATTGTGTTTAGTCTGATATGACAGGTTAATTATGAGTTGCGGTGATACTGTGTGCGACTCCACCAGTCGGCAACTATCACTGCGTGAGACGGGTCGCATGTGTTGGGTAGATTTGGCCGAGTAAAAACACAAATGCTTTTATGCCATGTAAAAGGCGCCGAGTGCAACAATATTATTTTTATTGGTAGCAGAACCATCCCGTGTTTGTGTATAACAAAGAAAACATTGCGGCTCAAACAACACGGTCTGTTTGCTCAGGTGAATAAAACTTTAACAGGCAAATTTCATAAATCATACCTCAATGTGAAAACGGTCAATTAAAAACATTACAGAAGATATTATAACATATATAATCAGCTTAAAGTTTGAACCTCGTTCTCTTGTCATTTATAATATATAAAATGAAACAAAACCATTTTTTTATTCACTCGACTAAGAACAGTTGACATTTACATGTTCGTAGAGAGAAAGTATTCATTTTCAGAACCCCCTTCCCAGAGATAATACACATAATAGATTACCTTAGCATTTCACTCCGCATTTTCATGTTCGTTGAGAGAAAGTATTCATTTTCAGAACCGCCTACCTAGGTATAATACACTTAAAATAATAGTATTAACTTTGGATTTCAATCCACATTTAAATGATGAATTTAATTTCGCGGGATAATCTTGACGCTTTGTATGAACAGATAAATGTGAATATTTGTGAACGACCCCTATGCTACACTATTACCAGAAAACATTTTATTATTCTCTCAACTAAGGAGTCTGTTACGACAGTTAACATTTACATGTTTGTAGAGAGAAGGTATTAATTTTCAGAACTCCCTTCCTGGAGATAATACACTTAAAATACTAGTATTAACTTTGGATTTCATGCTACACCATTACCAGAAAACATTTTATTATTAACTCAACTAAGGAGCCTGTTACAACAGCCGAAATTTACATGTTCGTAGAGAGAGAGGGAGAGAGAGAGAGAGAGAGAGAGAGAGAGAGAGAGAGAGAAAGAGAGAGAGAGTGACAGACAGAGACAAACAGACAGACAGACAGACAGACAGACAGAGGCAGAGAGAGAGAGAGAGAGAGAACGAGAGAGAGAGAAAGAAAGAAAGAGAGGGAGAGTATTCATTTCCAGATCCCCTGCTTTAAAATGCCAATTCCACTTAAAATATTACCTTTGAATTTCACTTCACATTTAAATGATAAATTTAAATTCGTGTGCTAATCTTGACACATTGTATGAATAGATAAATGTGGATATTTGTGAACGACCTCTAAGCTACACTATTACCAGAAAATACAAAGTGTAAGTTTATATGCAAAGCACGTGGTCATTTAATAAAGCGCATGAAGTGTACCTAATAAATCAACATAAAACATTTTCTCAGGCACCGCGGATTAGGGGAACCAGGGAGCCATGCCCTCCAACCCTTTTTAGGGGACAACTAATATAAAAAGAAATCACTAAAAAATGTGTTTGCTGAATAAAAAATATTTTCAGGCACGGTGAGAAAATAAAGTGGCCGAAATCCATAGAATTTTCAAAGTATGAGGGGGTTCCAGCAGGAACACTGCTATCCTTTGGTCAGCTACTGTTCAGTGGACCCCCACTTTCAAAGGCACCCCGTGAGCCCTGCTTCTAAGTGAAAGATATAGCTATTGAGCTGAATTCCATCGACTGTGCTTTAAACACCATCACTACACTCTAACGTCATTTTAATATTTCATTCTCAGTTGCATGTTTGTGTGGAAAATAAAGCGCATCCAAGTAGTAATACTCTAGCACTCAAACACACAAAGAAAACATCAAAATAAGTCCGGGGCTAATTGTTTCCAAGAGGGCTTAACAGAATCCTCAAGCAGAATTGCAAATCCTTACTTCCATCCATCATCTGCAGTGGAAGATTTGTCACTGAATGAGAAAGCAGTTCATCAAAGGAGATTGCTTTAATAATACGGTGATAGCGAGCCGCAATGTGACTTGGACCTGAACTTGAGTATTAATTTGCCTCTACCTGTACAGACTGACAAATCACCAACAAAGGTCATCATGGTTGCAGTGGATGTTGAGGGCACTCGTCCTAGCTATGAGAGCCCAATAGAAAACTTGATATGTACTCAAAAACAAAACAAACGACACATGCAAATTTCAACAGCCATTAGACAGCGTGTTTTTTTTAAACATTATTATTCCGTTTTCACGTTTTTAAGACACGAACAATGACGTAAATTAGCAGTTGAACGAAGACTGATGTTTGAAGGTTTATTTGTATGTAATGGTATAGTGAATGGACAATTTCGTATCGGTAAATTAGAGAAAAGCTGAGTGATCATTTTACCCACGTGTATCAGTAACTATTTAGGAGCTGGATGAAGCTCAAGCGGTAGCGTGTCAGCCTATGAAGCGGTCGGTCATCGGATCGATCCTTCTCAGTGCACCCATTTGCAGTTAAGGCTATTTTACGTTCCAACCAATGGTCCACAACTGATTCATTAAAGACCGTGGTATGTGTTGTACTGTCTGGGGGAAAGCGCATATAAAAAATCTTGCTGTTTATCGGAAAGAGTAGCCTATGTGGCGACAATGGGGTTCCACTAAAGACATATGTCTAGATGACAGTATGTATTACGTCCAATAGCCGTTGATACGATAAAAATCAATGTACTCTAGAGGCGTCGTTAAATAAAACAAACTTTACTTTGTATATAATAGTATTGTGTCAATTTAGTATCGGTAAATAGGAAAAAAGCTGAGTACTCATTTACCCACATGAATCAGTGAATATTTAAAAGAAACGTTACACACTTAATTTGTTTTATTTAACGACGCCTCTAGAGCACATTGATTTTTATCTTATCATCGGCTATTAAACGTCAATCATATAATCATTCTGACATATGTTGTTTTATAAGAAATCCGCTGCCGCAATATAGGCTACTCTTTCCGATAAGCAGCAAGAGGTCCTTTATATGCGCTGTCACACAGACAAGACAGCACACACCTCAGCCTTTGATGAACCAGTTGTGGACCACTGGTTGGAACGGAAAATAACCCAAACTGCAAATAGGTCCACTGAGAAGGATCGATCCGACAACCAACAGCTTCAAAGGCGGACGCCCTACCGTTTGAGCTACACCTCGCTCCATATATAATAGAATTGCGAATGGACAATTTCATGTCGGTAAATGGAAAAAAGCTGAATATTTATTTATCCACGAGAATGAGTGAATATTTAAAAGAAACGTTACACACGTTACCCACGAACCATAATCCTAGTTTCTAAGAGATGATGAACTTTTTAATGATATTTGCACATCGACATATAATAAGGTTGGTAAATACTTAGGATGAAACACGTTACAACCTGTGTGACGTTTTAAACATAAATTTGTGATTTATGTGTTTGTTTTGCAGGGGAAGAACGCGAAATAACATAAATATATTGATCATGATGCTTCAGACATTCGTAATAAGATATCAGTTCTAGTAATATCATTTCCTAGCAATAATCAATATATATTTATGTGAATTATTTTATTTGAAACTTCCAAACCGAATTGAAAGACATTTTTGAAAATAACAAATATGAGCTATTGAAAATAGTTTTGATACAATTTTTGTTTGCAAGTTTTAATTTAAAATACATTCAGTTCCTACATTAATAATACGTACATACAATAAAATAAGAATAATATATCCAAAACTCCAAAAATACGTTATTTGAACTTAAAAACAATAATATTAAAATTTCACCTTTGCCGGTTGCTTTATTATTGTAAAAGTGTAAAATCAAATTATTAAACAAAACATGGTGGGGGTGAATTTACTTTTGAAAAGTGGCCACAAATAAATGGGACGAAAACGATTGGGAATCCTTGATCTTCAACGTGAATACATTGTATCTCTTCTTATTATGTATTATCATAGTCTATATATACATGGTATAAATAGGTTCCGAATATTGAGCTGCAATATACCAAACTGAAATCCTTCATCTATAACGTCAATGCATTGTATCTCTTCTCATGACGTATTATCATAGTCTATAAATACATGGTATAAATAGGGTCTGACGAAACACCGTAAAGAACCGACATGTACCGGAAAGGACCGAAATGGACCAACGAGATACCGAAATGGAATACAATTTTATCTTATAAACAATTTACAGAACATTTTCCAAAAGTTCTAATATCCCTTTTCTTCAAGTCTTTTATATAAATAATTTTAATTAACGATTTTAAAAGACTCGAAGAATAGGATATTACTTCTGGAAAATGTTCTGTAAATTGTTTACAGGATAAAATTATGGTCCGTTTCGGTTTTTCGTCGGTCCATTTCAGTTTTTCTTCGGACCGGGATAAATACGCTCCAATATTGAGCTGCAATATACCAAACTGTTATTGTACTCCAGACAACCCAGGTCATCATCACATACCGTATTTAGTAATTTAATTTCTCTAACCACGTCTACACCATGGAATCTCTCCTAATAATATAACGGATCATGCACAGGAAGACACCACGTTGTTTCCAATTGTCTAATATGAAAAATATTCAATATTAGACGCTTGGTGATTAGTTTGGAAGCCGTAAACGCGATGCATGGCGATCCCTTGTTACAGAGGGTCTCACAACCCTATTACAGCCACACAACCTGATCCAAGCTCAGTGAAGGATCTTTCTACGATAGAAGATCTCTCAGATACTTAAGAGGCCAATTAGAGGGGATTTGTCGTCTTGGGCATAGAAAACGCTGCAAAAATAGCATATCATGTCAGCTAGCTTACAGAACGAATCAATTAAACTTTGATTCCATGGAAATTGTCTTCTTTAGAGAAAGTCCGCAGTTGGCGCGCTGACATCAGCAATTAATGCCATATTCTTTACGTACTTTCCACGCACATTACTGCAATTCCCGTGTTACTTCTGGTTTGTGTACGTCAGTGAAGGATGACTTCGCTTGCAAGTAAGTGGAATTAGGGTCATATTCAAGTGATGGTAATAGAAAATACTGTCAAAAGAAAACCACTCAAATTAATATGAAATGTTGGTCAGTTATATTATTTACATGTCTACAGAGCTGTTAATATCAAAATCCTATCTGCGTACAAGATGAAATCAGTAGGTGGTTAGTAACAATGATGAAGGACACAACAGAAGAGTTATCAAAACTCAATATATCCAAGTGTCATAAATTAGAGAAAAAAACCCCATACAAACCCAAAACCCACGAGTTCCAATGATTTACCGTTCACGAAAGATCCTAGAAGACCAAACCAAGAACAGAAATAAAAAGGACCGTTAAAAGAGGGTATCTAGGAAAAAAACTACATTAGACATGCAATTTATTCGGCTATCTACATTTGTCAAGATTTTAAAAATATTTATTATCCCGAAATCATAATAATCACGTTAAAGTCCGAAAGTCTTGAAACCACAGTCTTAAAATAACACTGATTCAAATCAATGTATGTATGTATGTATGTATGTAACAATTATATAACAAGCTAGTTGGACTAGTCTCACAAAATGTTATCTTGAACAAAACCACATCTCTGCACAATACAGAATCTAAGAAATGTTTCGAAGTCGTGACGTCAATAACAGAAATTAGTGTCTGCAATGACCAGGTCCATATTGTCAGTTATTTCGTTTGTAATTTACAATATATAAATACATAATCATTATGCGCTGTTTACCTCTATATTTGAAACCACATTTCAACCTATTCTTTTAACACGTGTACTCGCAGTTTAATCTACAAATGGAGAGTAAAACATCAATCTGAAATGGGGCCTAAATATATACAATTCTGAACCACAAAACTTATATTACGGAGGTCAATACCCTACCAATGAGATATTTCGGCAAACCCATAAACACGTGTAAATCTTTTTGTATTGGATTCTTTACCAAATAAAATAAGAATTATTATTATTATTTCTAATTATATCCTGTTCGTTTACCTATTGGAGTTAAACAAATACAGTTTAGATTATTATCCAACAGTAGTATTCTGATTGCGGAGCTTTCAGCATTTGGAACAAATGTCACCAAGAACAGCGACAACAAAACAAGTCTCCAAGTGCACCCATTCAAATCAAACCTTTCTCTAATAAAATGTGATGAATTAATGCAACGGCGATAAGTTGACATTTAATGCCCTACCCACCCATTGTAACGCAACTGAAGAAAAATATTCTACATAATATACATATATACACAATAAACATTATGTGTTGTATTATCATTAAATATTATACTGACGTGCACAGGTGTTTCAATTAGGACAAACCAACTTGATTATTTAGGAAATTCCGATAATAGGGACTATTCATTATTAATTTCTAAGATGCGTTCGTTTCGTTAAAAATATTACCGAATACTTATCGTGATGTTTCTGAAATGTATGTTTAATTTACTGTTCTATGTATGTAAACGACAAAATTGTAATCGTGTTCAAATACCTGAAGAGCGTTTTCACGAAACTCGCTAAGTCTTTCTGACGTTATTTTATGATTATCTCCATTTATTCAAATTGTTGGCTTAGCGAAATTTGTGAAAACATTCTTCGTTTAAAAACTCATCACAGAGCTGTGGCCAAAATATATTAATTTTATAGGATGCAGAAATTACAAAGAAATGAATTATTATGTAATTATTATATCAGATTAATTAATTCATAAATCTAGCAGGCTAAAATTAAGATCTATAACTGGCAAAATTTAGTTTATAATTCAATCTATAATCATAATAGGCTATTTATATATATACAAAAAAAAAATAAAAAAATAAAAGCACAATAAAATACAGTAGTAGAGGGTTCTGTGTCTCCCATTATGGGGACCGTAGTGAATCTGAATAAGTAAACATTTGTTACATCTATAGACATGTTTGAAACTTCATTCTTCTAAAACGAATTTTGTCGAAAAACTTTTGGAACAAAAAATAAGAATCGAATCGGTGTTAAAGGTAAATTTGGTGCAAACATTTGGTTCAAAAATTTAAACATGACAATAATTAAAATGTATCAATCGTCAACTAAAGGAGATTTCTTTCTAATATACAGAATGCGCGTGCTGAAAAGTGTGTTCAATATCATTTCTATTATGCGAAATAATACATTCGATTTTACTTTAAAACAGTTTTTGTTATTTCATGCTCCATGTAACAAGAAAATAATGAAAACATTACGATCAGATTTGTTTTAACGTCAGTAAAAAAAATCACATTTTTTATTTTCTGTAAAATATTAAATGAAAATGTAACAAAAACTATCAAACCTCATTTCTATTAAATAAAATAAATGAACCTTTATCATTTTTTAAATATTTCATGCATCATATAACAAAGAAATGATTAAAAATATCATAAAAACTATTCTTTTCTAAACATTTAAACACTAAAATATCAAAATAAAATAAAGTGTTTTAGTTCAAAAAAATCTCATCCACGAAAGTGGAATTACTCTTGCATTCATTTGAAAGCATTGCTGGTTGAAAAGGACGCCATTGCAGGAAGATGCCAATCCATACGTAAGAGTCGTTTAGTTTGTGTTTTAATTTGGCAAGAAACATTTCATGCGTTTATTCCTTTTAGGATTTTTGTCCAAAGACTCTCAAGCAAAGTTCCAAGGACTCTTACAGCTAATGTAGCAAGTCCAAAATGCTGTTCACCCGTCTCAGAAGCCATTATAAGAAGCGCTCTCAAAAAGCGTGTGGCTCACGCAGAACCCAGAATCCACGGCCCCCGAGCCAATGTCCACAGAGTCGGAAACCGATTCCCCGGGGTGTAAGATTCTTGTGTTCGCTATTCACTCCCTCAAGAAATGATTATTGTGATTTCGCTATTTGACGTCGCTTTGTTGACTCACTAGGCATCAGAGGAAATATGAAATAACGGCAGGAGCTGATAGGCAAGCCACATTGAACGTGGAAATAGACTGCCCACTTGAGATGTTACTCTATTACGGTTCTGATGAAATTTCTCTTTTAAGCACAAAGTAGTGTGGAGAGTATTTTACTAAACTAATGAATTGTGCAACTATTTTCGCAGGTTATTGATATCATTATTTTTCTCAATATTTTAGAAACAATTTTCTGTGAATACGTAGATGAAATATGAAGATTTAATTTTTCGAAGGAATGGTTTTGTATTAAAACATTTATAAACCCAAAAGTTTGTACCTTCGCGTCACTTTTGCAATAATAAAACAAGAAAGAGAGAAAAATGTCTACGTATGTTGAGTTTCAACACCATATCAACTATTGCATAAGATAAAAATGTATTAAGATATAAAATTCACAACACTTCATGGCTCTGAAAATAATATTCTACATATAAAAGTTAAAATATTATAAACTTCTTAACAAGTCTTTTAAACATTATTTACGAACCTATGTTATAATAATCTTATAATTTGAATGACTAAATTTTATATTTATTACACCATTTAATAGGTATACATGCTAACACTCTTCAGATTTTCTAATCATTTATAAATGTAGATATAAATCCATTCATTCATTACAATAATTTTTAATTGTCACCGACATATTTCAAAGATACTTTTAAGAACGTCAACTAAATCCATATCTTATGAAAAATAAAATGTTTCTAATCCATCAACTAAAATCCCACCCCCCTAAATGTAATTATCAAAGTTTATAAAAAATATTGTTTGCCTCTTTTGATTTCAACTTAATTATTTGTGCACATAAATTAGTGGTTCATAGTATTTGAATTTTATATAACCAATCAATTCAAAACTCTAACGGCAAGACATCAGAATTTTAAAATTGATAAAACTTTGAATTTGATAAACTTGAAAAACGAATTAAGGAAATAATTATTATTGTTTTTAAAACAAAACACACAAAACAACAATGAATGAATGAATGAAAGAATGAATGAATGAATGAATAAATGAAAGAATGAATGAAAGAAAGAATGAATGAATAAATGAATAGATAAGTAAAAATAAAAATTTTAAATAAAATCTGATGCAAAGGCAAACATGTATTGAGTAAATAAAATTAAAAAGTTAAAAAAAAAATAAAAAAATACAACCAAACAACAAACAATAACACTGTAGATGATTAATATTTATAAAAATATAAATACTGCAATTAATTCAAAAGCATTATCCTGAGCTATTGATACGTATTGAATTAAAACAAAAAGGGGATATTATTTTCACAATAACAGAGACAACTACACTAGGAATCAATTGCATTAACCGAGCTAAATTTTGAGTTTTGTTTCACTCAAACACGCCAGCTGTTGTGCATTTCAATCAATATAAATTTACAATTTTCAAAAGCGGTTTTAAGGCCGCATGATCCCCTTTAATTGGCACACAGATTATACCGCTTTGCATAATTAATAATTTCCACCTGTATTAAAATTAATAACCAAGTCATTTTTCATTAAAAAAACCCACTACTGTTTGTTATAGCTCGTTTAAATTTCTACTCGAGAAAGGATTATATCCTATATCCATGAAAACGTCTGGCATAAAGATACGGGCTGCACTACCATTTTTAAATATTTATTATCATAATAACCATGTTAAAGTCTGGAAGCCTCAAGATCACAGTCTTAAAATGTTAACATTGATTCAGATCAATTAGCCTGTTATATAACTGTAACTTACGGTTACAGTTATATAACAGGCTAATTATATATTCCTAATGTTGGACTAGTCTCACAAAATATTAGGTTGATATGTTGGTTTATGGTTCAAGTTATAAAACTACCAACAAAATAGTTTAACGTTATTAACCCCAGTGTTGCCATTCTGTGTGAAATTCATTTTAAACTACAACTGTATTACTAACTTAATGACAACCAAACAGTATTCTAATGAAGAAATAATAAATATGTAATTTTAGGAATAGAAAGGAATAGTAGAAAATGTCTTACTAGAAACTAAAATTAGTGATAGGCAAGAAAAAGTAGATTTTCTTCATTTATGGAATACATTTATTTACTTTTTATTTATTGATTATTAATATGGTATCTTAGCCTGTGGTATATATATACATATATATATATATATATATATATATATATAACTGCAAAATATGTTTTGTTTTCAAGAGGGGATTCACTTTTTATACAAGTTACTTGTCAAGAATTAGCTTGACATGTAGATTATATGAAAAGTAAAAATAATTGTTTAATTTTTAAAAATCCTTTTTTTTCTATTTGATTATTTAAACATTCTTCACAAATAAAAAATAAAATAAGAAATAACTAAATAAAATTTATTTTAATATAAATTACATGTATATCACAAACAAATCTGTTATTATTGTCTGCATAGTCTCAAAAATGACTTTTCTATTAGAAATGTACGAACATTTAAAATAAATCGTTTTGGATTTAAATATGTTTTTGCAAATAATTACAATTAAATAAGTTAAGAATATAACATACAAAAAAGTACGACAATTGCAAACTTTACACAAAATTTATTTATAAAGTTACATTTGTAAATGTTCAATTTAAAAATATAACAAAAAATAACGAGTTACGATCATTAATTTGTACCCAATAAACATTTTTATTATGTAAATAGTAACAGTTCTGTTTTCTCTGTAAATGTAGTATTTACTAAGAACTAAAGCAATAAAAATAATAGTCAACATCGTTAATTTGTAACTAATAACATACGAAAAGTGCTATTATACTATATTATTTCTATGAAGTGCTAATGACAATTGATAGTTATTTTGTGGTGTACATTTCGGATTTTCCTCACCGGCTTTTTCATTACTAATGGTCCGCTTTTGAAAGAGGAAAACACAAGAAAACGACGTTAGTGAAGTGGTTATTGGTGATTGTTTGCGGTACTTGTCGCTATATGGTTTATCTCGGGAACTGTGACGACCCGCTGGTGGCGAAGAAGTCCATTGTGTCCAGGTGTTCATCCTCTAACTATGAATAGTGACCAATTGTTTCAAACCGCCAACTGATAAGCGTATAGACATTGACAGTTTGTGCTGTTTTCTAAATGAGTGAAAAGCGAAAACATGAAACAACGGCGACACATCTGAAGTAGGTAGTTCACACCTCCAGTTGCATGACGTTGTATTCAAATTAATGCGTTCTTTTCACGCTGATTTTCCCCTAGGACCTTTCAAGAAGACGTGCTTTCAGTCCCCAGTCATTTCAAATAACTGTTAAATGCCTTTTATAATTAAGATTTATCTTAAGTGTAATTAATTATTTTAATCGGAAAACTCAAGTAGTACAACTCATTTATGTAACAAAAATATATGCCTAATGCGAAATGCAATAATTTTTTTAAATATCAGGCCCGTAGGTGCCGAGAGGCTGGGGGTGTGTCATTTTTTATTTCGGGTTTTACACATTTTATACACACATACAAATAGGCCCCTCCCCTCCTTCAAAATCCACCCTACTATTAATAGCAGTTATTATTATATTTTTACTAATATGGCATGTTAGTTTTTCAATTTTAAAAGCAAAACTATACAGTTTTAATATAAATATTTTATGTTAATTATTAAGTAACCTTTCTTTAAAACTACACTCAAGTCTCCCTGAAATTGTTTCTATCTTTACCGTCCGAATTTCTTTGCTTTTTGAACAACAAAAAACTGTTATCTTCATCAAAAGTGTTACTGTCAACAAAACCGAGTCCACGAGGAGTTTATTAATATGGTCATGTTACTGCATGAACATTAACAAAATATATAAAAATGGTGATCACAATTGTGTCTCGGTACGGGAAAGAGTCCAAGGAATGTTACTAATACGGTAATTTAACGTGTACGTATGTAGTAATGTTAAAATACTACATGTCAGAAAGCTTTGCTGACGACTGGATTATAAAAAAAAAATTCAGAATAGTTTACACTGACGCTTATCCTTTTAACAGTTTTAAACAGTTTGTATATAAATCGAAGATATACCGCCAACAAGAAATTGGGTCTTATATTACTGCCATTATTTTTGATTCACCAATACAAATCAATTTCATTCAAGACGATTTAAATTGTAAATAATATAAATATGAATCAATAATATATACAGGGAAAGTGAAAAGTATCCATTTTATTTTATATTCAACGAAAAAAGAAAATATGCACGTTGAAACATTGTGTCATGGTAATGGTCCATTGACACACAACACATGCGCAACTTGTGATATTACTGCACGCACGCACCTCCTTTTAAATGGTGTGCTTATCTAATTCCAGAATGTCTGTCATGAGTGTCGTCTGGTTTATGAAATAAATTACGTCTGATTACATGTATACTTTCTTTTCTGGTTGAGTATATTTTCATATAATCTAATTGTAACTTAATTTGAAACCGTAAAATGATTTTCTGTCTTAGTTTTCGATGTTTAAAAAGAAAATATAATTTAATTTGAAATTCTGACATATAATAGCAAAATGTTCTTTTCAATAATGTGCCAAGTGATGAGCTCCGCAAGAGTCTGTATATATCAGGGGCGTAGGAACAAAAATCATATTGGGTGGTGGGGGGTGTACTCCCGTTTCTGAACATCAGAATTTGCCAGTGAATAATTCAACGATGACTAAGGAACATATTTATGGG